>PDGT01000066.1:1113031-1123811 GCA_003671415.1 Megathymus violae | reverse complement strand
GGGTGTTATATTTCACTTATTTTACAAGAATAATGTAGCTTAATTATTAATATGGTCCTGTGCTCAAAATTTTTTGGCTGCAACCACACCTGTATGGCCATGGTTATGAAAGGGATCAAATTAAATAATTTTATAGAAACATTAGGTTGATTTGGCCATTGTATGCATACTAATGTTATAAGCACTGAAATACTTAAAAGTTCAATTCAGTTATAACCAACAATTCTAATAAAGTAAGGCCACTTAAATATTTCTGTAATTATTTATTTACCAATTAGAAATAATTACCTGTCAATCCTCTACATTCTTCATAAACCATGTATGAGGCATAACCCATGCCTGTGTACAAGGCCGTCCAGGCAGGTGCAAACACCCAATTTGGGGGATTCCAATTTGGTCGCTTGATACTTTGGTACCAGGCCTTGCCATCCGGCTTTTTCACTTGCCCCATCATAGTTAAAGCTCCACCCCATCCACCAACATTTGGTAGTACCATTGCACCGAGTAAGTTCCAATTTGGCATTATGATTTATATTACCTATTATAACAAATTGGATTTATCAAAATGCACATAATATCACTGTACATGAATTAAATTAAGACTTCTTATGTACAGTACTTGTAAATATACTGATTTTTTATTATCAGTACATATTAAATGTGTTCTGTGATAAATGTACTTACTTGTTGTTACTTTACCTTCTCTTCTCTACACAAATAGTTTGAGATTGATTATACCGTAGATACTTTTGTTTTTATTTTTTTATGAGCTGTTTTTACTGGGTATTTTGTAAGAGGTAACTGTAATAGTTTATCAGTATATACAAATCAATACAAATGTAGGTGTGTTGTTAAGAGAGCTTTTGTTTACTTAACACAATTTTTTTTTTGTAAATTCATTTAGTATATTTTTCTACATTAATTACTTAACGCTGTAAAACATTTTTTAAATCACGTTTTTAACATTTTTTTAATAATCTACAAGTTCGTGAAAAGGAGTGCATCACTTATGCATGCCATTCATATGTCAAAGTCAGATGATAAGTTTTATCCAAATAATTTTGAAAGTCCTATTTTCTCAGTATTAGCTACGACCGATCTAACGTTTATATTTATTAGGGTTATTTTGTTAAGATACCGGCAGGCGGAGAATTAAGTAGGTACTTAGTCATTTTACATTCCACATTCTCATCACACTTTTCCAATTATAATTTCACAAGATATACAATACGACGGCTTCGTGAGAATTGTGTAAGTTTTCTCAACCATACATTGCGATTATATAGCTTTGAATACATACTTACTTTTAACAGAAATTTCTAGATTGTATTCGCGTAGCACGGCGTCTACCTTAGGTAAATAAAATACATGGCTACCGTTGCTTATTCTAATATTTTATAGATATTACGTGCGCTTACATCATCGGGTTACTGTGCTTACTAAAGTAGTGGTACGTATATTAGTTTAATCAGTTAGTCTGATAATTCATTAAATTTCCTATTATCTCTACAAAAACACGATAAATTATCACAAGATTAAAGTTATACAATAATTACAGAAATCCTCAGTTTAATCAAGGTTTCCTTGTGTTTGAACCAGTCCTTAGGATTATATATTTTTTGTTAATCATTTTAATATGGATGCAATCGAATATCACATTGAAGTCATAAGGTAATGAAAAGATAAATATAAATAGATTATTACATCATTGTTAACTCGTGGATCTCGATTTAGTCATTGATAACTATGCACTTGTTACATTTATAAAGAAAGATTTGTTTGTACCACTAGGCTATCACTGCTTGCTAATTTACTTAATAATTTACTACCCATAATTTGTTCATCGTTTTAATGATCAAGCAATCAGTATACATACAAAGATGATTTAAATATTTAGGAATTTCCTTTATAATTAGCCAATGTGTCACATCTAATAATTATTATTAAGAGGCACAACCTATATTTTTCAAAGGCTTGCATTGGAATTTCTTGTAGACATCCAGATTCACATTTATTTATGTTCTGTTTTCTATATAGAAGATACAATAATAAAATAATAATAATAATAAAATCAGTTATTGCTTTTAACATTTCTCAACCTATTTATACATTTATATATCCATGGCAATATGAGTTGACTCAGCTTGCACTAATGCAGGGCGTGGTCCCATGTAGTGCTGGTTTTCTGTCAGTCCCTCCTCCTTGAGCTGTTATGTTTAGTTATACAGATATATAGATTTTAAGCAGCATTTGCCTTGATTCCATTTAATTTGTAATAATGTTAACATTAAATTTCAAATTTACTATAATTATAATATGGTTGCCCTTGGAATATAATTAATATGGGATTATAAATTTTACATTGCAAGCAAATGTTAAATGACCTTTGGACATAATTTGGTTACATTGGTTTGATTATTTATTCAGTGAAATGGAAATGAATTATGTGGGAACATGTTTGAACCTAAGAGTTGAGGTATCTGAACTTCTAAAATTAATGTAATGTAAAGTATGTAACATTGAAAGTATTTACTCATACTCATTACCTGGCATATACCTTGAGTGTAAAGTGTTCCAAATAACTTGATTGCTATAGTGAACTTCATTCACAGCCAGTAAGTGTTGAAAGAGGTTAAAAAATAAATAAGAAAGTCTCGCCTCCATTTTATAAGACTGGACTCAAAATTAAGACTGAAAATTCGGGTTCAAATAAGACTCAATTTTTAAATTAAAACCTAAACAACTACAGTTGATTTTAAGAGCTTGTACTTAAGTCGTAACAAATGACTTAACGTGACAAAATGAAATTAATTTATGACTTTTAAATCCTTCAAGTTATGTGTAGATAAAAAAGTAGTAAATAGTATAAAATCATGTTTTTCTTTCAATTATGGTCTTCTATCAATATCTATTGCCAGACATATCACAATTCCTGAGGCGATAAGGGAAGAGTCCTTTTAGCCTTTTAAGTAACAACTTAGTTTTTAAGACTTAATAAAAATGTTTTGCCTCAAATTAGTCTTTCGTATTATCAACCCCATGAGGAAAAACATTACTTGTTATTGAAAGATCTGATCTTACCTGCATCGCCTATTTAGTAATATATAACTTTTAATTTTTTTATCACAGTGACAAAATGGCAAACCTTGGAGCACTCGGGTCCATCATCCTTCCAAATCTTGGTGGTTGGGCCAACGGGATATATTTTGCTGGTCAGATCAAAAAACCTGATGAGAAGAGCTGGTATGACAACCTGAATAAGGCACCGTGGAATCCTCCCAAGTGGGTGTTTGGCCCGGCCTGGACAGTGCTATACAGCAGCATGGGATATGCTTCCTATCTTGTGTGGGAAGAGTGTGGTGGATTTACTGGTGAGAGCATAGATGTAAAAGAAAGAGAAGAAATATATTATGAATAATAAAAATGCACGCACGTACGAAGATCCTCACGCACACCATAAAACATACACAGGGTTTTCGAACCATACTTTTTGTACTACTTCTAAACTGAACCTGTGTATAGGATTTCTATAAACTATGAACTAATAATAACAGTTTTATAGGGCCGAATCGAGTGTACGTGGAACATTGGAAGTTTTAGTCCGTCGGCCTGTCTGATATTTAGCATTTTAGTAACTTAACTGGGTCATTAAGTAGGCTACTTTTTATTCTGGCAAATGGATCTCTTCCCGCGGGATAGGTGATAAAAGTTAATATGCATATTTTATTAGGAGGACTCAAGCCCCCAGCCGGAACACGACGAGTCGTTTGGCGGTTGACTCTAGCAGCTAACTAGTATTATCACAAATTTTCCAAACACGTTATCTTTGACATTGAACAGTTAGTGTGTAACGGTTGATAAAATAGTACAGTTGAAGCGTCATACGACTCTTTACTCGTGTCTACAAGACGGGGCCAGAGTGATATAATTAAGTTTACCGTGTCTCCAGATCTGCCGGGAAGGATATTAATGGGGTACAGGGCTGTGATTTAGAATAGAACATATTTAATTGGCCAATTTTACAAAGACATTCACGGAAATCAAAATTTTAACTATTATACTATATGCCGCTCACGACGAAAAACGCGCACACTTATCAGCAGTCGAGGCGATTCGTGCTCCCATCGCTGGATTTCGGAGCGTCTTACTTACAGTTGAATTCGACTTAAAAAATATAAAATCTATTACTAGCTTGCTTAAAACCCCATGAAGATAATATCTAGCCTAGATATGAAATTTCGGGTCTGGATACGGATAGGGAATATGAATAATATTTTACCGGTTTCGGGTACGGTTACTGATATAAAAATATTTCAGATTAATCTATTGTTGCGGATAATTTCGGTTATGGACATTAGATGATTTAGGAATCGGAAAAAAAAATATATAGTACAAGGTAGCACTGAGTTTATTTCTAGGTATTATCTGATGTTATAATCATAAAGATAATAACAATAGCTTTAAAAAATGTATAATAAAAACTGCTTAAAAATGAGCGCGATGCGGCTAGTGTATCGGCTCGGCCGGCGAAAACCTGGCTTAACGTGTTTCATTTAGACAGACCTGAAATTATTCGAACCTTTTCTATCGCTTTCGGTTACGGTTGCAGATATATTTTTATTTCGGATATCCAATAGTTTCGGTTACGGTTACGGAGCTACAAAACATCCCTGGTATAATCATACATGTGGGATACAGGTCTAGTATGAGAATTTAACGTCTTCGAATAATTTCGTAGCTTTTTATTATTATTTTAAATTTCGTGCTCGCGTCGCCGACAAATAATAAGCAACAAGTAAGCGTCCTCCCGCTTCCTTCCTTCCATCCATCACTCTTTGTCTTTCACATCCCATACTGTCTCACTCACACTATACCTCCATAATCGTACGTCATAAACTCTCTCGTTTATCGCCTTATGTTCCGATTCCCACGGATGCCCGTTTCCATATAAGAGCAGTTTATGGATTAAAATATATATATGTATATGTATGAAACAAACATTAATGTTGTCTTTCAAATTTTATTCATTTTAATGCATTGTATCTTTTGGTTGGATCCTTGAAATAATTGAAGTTTGATATTTGAAAAAATATCAATATTGGCGGGTAGTCTAATTTAATGTCAATCATTATATCGAAGTTTTGATTTCATTAAGTTTCTTCTCATTTCTTAGCGTCAGAAAAATGTTATTGCAATGTTCATACATCACTAAATACTTTTGAATAACAGAGGATGCCGTGGTGCCATTGTCCCTATATGGCGGTCAACTCTTACTCAATTGGGCTTGGACGCCGATCTTCTTCGGTCTTAAGGACTTCAAATTGGTAAGCATTGATCGACACTCATAAATTTGTACTTCTGGTCTTTTAAGTATAGTAAGGCTTTTTAGGGGTTGAAACATCCAATAGGATTTACGTTAGAAAAAACCCGTTGGAAAATATTTCGGAAATTATTTATAGTACGTATACCACACAAGTTCGATTCACCTTTGACTTATTTTTTTCACAGGCTTTCATAGAAATCTCCGTGCTGTCTGGAGCAGCAGTGGCCACTACGATATCGTTCTGGAAGGTGAATAAGACGGCCGGTCTGTTGCTGCTGCCGTATCTGGCGTGGTTGGGGTACGCGAGCTCGCTCTCTTACTACATCTGGAAGAACAACCCCAAAAACCCCAGTGTTCTGCGAGACGGGGCGGATGGGAAGAGCCAGTAAGGTGAGCCAATTGATTCTGATGGTCGTTATACCGAATTAATCAAAAATCTTAACTTAAAATTCAAAATGATTACGTACCTTTCAAATTTATGCATGTAAATTTTTTGCTTTCACTACCGTTTCGAAAAGTCTCTTTTACATCAACGAGAAAAAACGGCCGAAGAAACTGTTCAGCACATCTTTTTTATTATTATTATTTGATTTCTGGACAACAGTCCCAACCCGATGGTTGTTTAGAATGTGGTTTAAGATGGTAAGTGATCAATTTAGTAAAATTTTATTTGATACAGTCTGCAAGTGAAACGTAAAGTGCTCGGGTGTATTGGCCAGTTATGCCATCCAGGCTTTATTCTAGGCATCTTTGTGTAAATTTCATCAGTATAGCAGGAATTTATAGAATGGATGTATGATTTTTTATTTAATAACATAACTTATTAGATATTACTAATTATATTTATCAATAAATAAAAAAAATATTGTTTCAGAGGCGGCTTTGAGTTGGGCGGTGACGACATCACAATATACTTAAATTATCCTGTCTTTAAGAACAAAATATTTACTTAAATCAGTTCGTTTATCTATGTTCAAAACAATTTTGTGTTCATAGAACCTACACGCACAAGATATTATTCCTACTTGTTAAGTCATATTCACACTATGTAGTTTAACCTTTTAAATACTAGATTATCTGAATAGATATGTACATGTATATGGATAAGATTTTTTTTATTAATAATATCATTATTAAAATAATTGGTAATAATATGAATTATACAGTGTGAATTTGCCTTAATGATTGAGCAAATGACAGTTGATACATAACGCGATTTAATTATTATATAATCATATTATATAGTCATAACTAATTTGACTTGCAATATTAGCTTATAAGTAAGATATAATTACTTTATTTTTTGATAAAAATCTTTAAAAACTGTATTACAATTTTTTTTTGTATTAGGGCCTAAGTACATAATCCAAAGATTAGTAAAAGCACAAATTATTTGGGCATTAATAAATGAGAGTTGTTGGGGGTTAACAGCTTTGCTTTTGGCCACCAATGCACCAGTGATACAACTTTCGTTCTTAATGTCTCGATCATGATTTATTATAGATCTGTGAGCTGCAGTGGCCATGTAGTATCATGCCCATTGTTAGGTTCACGTAATTCTATTAAAATTTCAATCATAGAATTTTCAATGGTCAGTTCTAATTGAAGCTGTCACTGTACTCCAGTACCAATTAATTTCAAGTGGCTTGTAGTACTAAACTTTTATCAGTGTTGTGTATTAATGGCAGTAGAAATTTTGCTCTTATGTTATATTTATCAACGATACGATCGTAGTATTTAAGCACGAAGTGTCCTTTCTTGACTGTGTGAATTATCTTGTAAATATGAATTAAATTTACATCACCGGAGGGTATTAATTGGTATCATAGTACCAATTATTTTGTGAATTTTTAGGTTGCATTCAAACGGTAAGTATTTTACGGAGCGCGATCGTATAAACGTGTGGTTTGTTTTATCATTTGAACACTGCCTAAAGTTGGAGAATTTTACAGTTTACCAAAACATTAGTACCAATTACATGGACACCGTCGATGTTTCTAAATATTGTTATCAAAACGTGAGTGAATTTGATTCGTATTGAAGGTTACGCATTCCTGTTGCATTTGTAAGAGTATTTTCTTATCAAATATTATGACTGTACGAGTATTATGGGATTTAGGGGTCGTTTGTTAATCATTGTTTTCGAATAATTGTTTATGTTGTAACATTAAACGCATCTACTATTTCAACTTGTGTTTTATTTTTGCATTTCTGTACACGTTACTCTAAACCAATGGACATTTTAAAGATTAGTAGCAATCAGGGTCATCGCGAACATCTGTAATCTTGGACTTATCGGGTACTAAATCCGTCAGATTCTGTCATTTCAAACAATTGAGTCAAATCGTGTTCGTAAAAAAATATTTGCAAGGAAAACACGAGTTGAACATTGAAAAGGGTTTACCGCCAGCTAAACGCTTATACATATGTTGTGTGAGTATTTTGTTGTGTGATTACTTTATAACCCTTTATTTAATGACTGCTGTACTTTTGAAAATTTTCGATGTAAGTGTCTCATAATAAGGATATAAATATCTGCACTAAGCACTGCAACCAGTGGTAGCCTCGTAGCCTCACTCCCGCACGGAAGACTTCAAGTTTTTAAATGATGTGCATATTACAAATTAGTGATTTTAAATAATTATATTTGTATACCTTACAATAAGAGGTACATTATAATGGCGAAAACAATGACTAATGAAGTTTCACAACAGTTTGCCCTGGGTGGGTGCATGATAAAAATTAGTGTTCCCGGAGCAGTGTCTCAAAGGTAGCTTAGTTTAGAGATCGTCTTAAGTTAACGGGCAGGGTGTTTCAGAGCAGTATAGTATAGCCTGGACAGTAACTGAATGTTGGCAAAACTATGATGTGGTGGACAAGAGATTTTTAGTTTCGGAGATGAACGTAGGTCTTTGCCACAATTGAGCAGAGAACTGAAAATTTTCCTTGATATATCAAGGAGAAGTTAGTGTAAAATCGAATACAGAAGCAAAGAAATCCAGAATTAGTTTACGCTGGCTACCATAACTGGAGATGTGGTCATACCTGTGTAGATTGAAAATAAATCTAATACATTTTTTAGTAAGTTTTTTGGCCGTATTGGGGCGGCCTAGAATACTCCCCCCGATCCCATGCTGGCATAACAGGGTGTCGTAAGAGGCGACAAAAGCCAGCCTGCTTGGTGGTAGGGCTGTGCCTAAAGATTATATTATCAGTATTATTATCAAGTCATTAATATTATTACTGTTATTATAATCTCTCCGTGAAGCCCGCCTGGCTAGCTACCACCCTCCTGCTTGAGTCAGTCGTCAAACGACTCATCGTGTTCCGGCTGGGGGCTTGAGAGCCAGTTCATTCTTTCTTACCTTCCCATTTCCTGGCCGACAACGCATCAGTGATACCATTGGTTTTACTGATATCCATGGGCGACGGTGACCACTTACCATCAGGTGGCTCGTCTGCTCGTTTGTCGGCTGTTAATATAAAAAAAGGAGCTCAAGTTTCAAGGAGATCACGACACGTTAAGGTTCTCCATAATATTTTGATAGGTATGTGAAGTCTGCAAATCCGTACTTGGCCAGCGTGGACTGTAACCTTAACACTTCTCACTGCGAGAGGAGGCTAGCCAAGAAGTGAGACTTTTGACAAATTAATTATCCGTAAACACACTTTAAAATACTCACATTAACCTCACTTCACTGCTACGAGTGTACCGGCGTACTGATACAGCGTCTGATGACAATTTAATTTTGTGATTGCGAAATATATGGCAATAAATTGCAGATTAAAATTGTTATTGAAACCTAAGTTTTTCTGTTTTTTGAAATTTATTTCTGCATGTACACTACAATGTACTTTTAAAGTTAAACTCTGAAGACATTTCCCGAGGAGAGACCTAGTATAACTGTATGGGAGAGACGGACGGACGGACGAGCGAGCGAGGCCCCCTTGTTAAGACTACAAATTCTAAAATGCATATGCTTTTCATATCAAGATGGATATAATATATCACATAGGACACGATTAGCGTATTTGCAATCCTCTTCCCACCGATTCGAGTGCATTGCGATAAATTACACTGTTATGAAGAACCCCACGGGTCAAAGATCGAACGGGGTTACAGATCAAAAGATCCCAGGACCTTTGTGGATTAGACATTTTTTTTTTGGAATACGCCAGGCCGAATAGTCGCTTATTCAACTCCAGATCGCGTTGTGGTTCATCCCAGTTTTTCTTAGTAACGACACTTAAATTCCTTTTAAAACTAACCGAAATTTAAGATTAGACGATAAAACTACATGACATATCGCACGTAAGTTCAGCTTAACACGAGAAAAACTTGGAAGAAAAACTCGAACCCAAGAGTCATCTTTAATTTATTGCCGATGTCAAAGACAAAAAGTGCGTACGATCGGACTTGTGATTTTGCCTTAAGACATTTAGAGCATTTGTCACTTTGATTTATAAGGGAAGGAAACGGCCATATGATTCATATATTAGAAAACTGTATGTGTAGTAATTATCTAATTAATTGAAATGAATGACTTGATTACAGTAGAAATTTGAAATAGTTTGGGTTTTTTGTACTGACAAGTAGTAAACGGGTCGGCAGTGCGCTTGGTAAAAAGAGATTTGGAATCAATAAACGAGTTTATGGTAAAAATAGACCATCTGGTAAGTAATCAAATCAGGTTTTTTTCTCAGGGTACTTAATTTTTTTATATGACATATGAAGTAATTGCAAAGATGTACGGCGCATCTAATTATATCCGCATTATGATTACGATAATGGCACCTCAGCTAAACCTTACAATTAATTTGGAATGAAATTGGGATCCTAAAACCGAAAACCGAATTAAACCGAAAACAATGAGTATTAATGGCAAATCCTGAAAGGAAAATCGTATTAAAACGTGCGTTTCACCTAAATTAAAAGCCATATTTTAGAGTGTGTCCTCGAATAAATAGCTTAACGGTTGTAGGTCAAGTCACCCTTCCGTCAAGGGGTTGGAATGTTTAGAACGTGAGGGGTTGAGAGCTCTCAGCTAGGAGTAAGGGGAACTAGGCCTTTATTTTATTCAATATGAACGAGATTGTATGACGCATAGGAAACGGACATGGGTTAATATAAACAATACATGCGGAAAGGCTATATTCACATTTTAGTGAGAGTTTGTAGGGTTCTCGGCGCCACAATATAAGATATGAACTTTACATAAAATTTAAATTACAAATGAGAACAGAATACAATAAATTTTAGAACACAATTCAGTTTATTTAAAAATTTCACACGAACGCGATGAACACGATTTAACGCCATGCTACTACTACGGAGTCTTCCTACGCCATTGCCCTCTTTGGCTTGTGTGGTGGGGATCTACGGGTCTCAAGGGTCATTCTTTTTACCCGAGCGTGGACTCGGGAGAACAAGAGTCTCCCGGTGGAGGGTAGGGGGGC
>PDGT01000066.1:1021138-1113004 GCA_003671415.1 Megathymus violae | reverse complement strand
CCT
The DNA here is from genome assembly GCA_003671415.1 of Megathymus violae. Classification (NCBI taxonomy): domain Eukaryota; kingdom Metazoa; phylum Arthropoda; class Insecta; order Lepidoptera; family Hesperiidae; genus Megathymus; species Megathymus violae. The sequence goes on along the minus strand of PDGT01000066.1, from coordinate 1,113,001 downwards.
ATTCCATAAGGCTAGCCAGGTCGCAGTCAGTAGCTCTCCAGATGGGCGGAGAGCTAGTCTGACTTTAAGAGCTCCCGCGGAAGCAGGTAGCCCTCCGGAGGTCGAATATCCACCTTGCCAAACGGACCACATATTCCTCTGTCGTCACCACCTTGAGGTCACGCGCCACCAGGTCTTTCCGGAATTACCGGCCCGTTCCCGTGATCGCTCGAAGAGCCAGATTTTGCTGCGCCTGCAGGCGTTTTCGCTGCTACCTTGATACCAATACCAACGCGTACCATGCTAGCGCCGCGTAAGTCAACCGTGACCGAACGTAGGTGTAGTACACCATTAGTTTTGGCCTAAGTGGAACCCTGGATGACAGCACCGGTCGGAGCATGTCACACGAGTGGCACGTGTCTGTTCCAAGACGTGGTTACATTGCTGTACCATTCGCATCGTGCTATCGATGATGCATCCAACATATTTAACGATTATCTGCCACACCACCGAACGGGCACGGAAGCGAAGTGGCGCCATCAGCTTACGTGACTTGGTGAACAGAACAGCCTCATCGACGTTGACGGCTATTCTCTATTTGTCCAACTAAGTAAGCAGAAGGTCTAGCAAGCGCTGCATTTGCGATATCGCTAGCTCAGCCTTACGGGATGATAGGATATACGAACTGTCGTCAGCTTACAGCGCGAGAACCGCATCGCGTGCCCACTCTTGGAGGTATCCCTCAAGAGTTGGGGTGTCGTTAGTGTATAACGCGTACAGCGCTGGCGATAGGCAGCTCCCCTGTGGTAAACCCGCACATATTGGGCGAGGGTCTGAGGACGCATTCTCAACCGACACTACGAACGCCCGCCCATCGAGAAACGACGCTCTAGTAGCGTAACCAGTACAGCTGGCACGGATGAATCCAACAGTATATAGATGAGCTCAACATACCACACGCGTTCGAATGTCTTCTTAACATCTAGGAAGACTCCGACCGTGTGCTGCCCGTAATTGAGCTCATTACAAATATCACCGCGTCAGCTGTAGCCTAGTCGAGCGGCCGGCCCGAAACCCATACTGCTCGTCCTTTATGTTAAGTGACGGCATTATGCGTCTCAGTACCAGCCGCTCAAAGAGCTTCGTCAGTGTCGGGAACAGCGTGATGGGACGGTAGTTGGCCGAGCAACAGCGGTCTTTACCCGGTCGGTCTTTACGCCGTATCGTAGGTCTCTCGGGAGACTCTCTTTTTTCGTCGGATAAACGGTCACGTGATTCATGCCGGTGTTTCTTATTGGCTGATCCCGATGATTGCCCCCACGCATGCGCTCCTAGAATCGGCTACTAGAAATGCGAGAGTTGGCGTTACAAAATTGTATAAACAAGAATTTTTTTTCGTTATATCGCTATTCGCTAAAGCAAGGTACAAAAATCTTTAATGATGGTTGGTGGTTAAGAACCCCGATACCCGAGGAGTAAATTAATTTTGGAAAAAATTAATCGACTTTGTCATGAGTAGTTGATACAATAAAAGTACCTATTTAAATGGTAACCATAATACTGTTACGTGTCAGGATCCGTAGGCTCGTAAAAATGCCACAATAGTTCCGCAGAGACTTTATTTTACTTCACACACACTTCACAAACGCAGTTACACTCGGAGATCGCAGGTATTCGCTTCGTAGGGAGAGAACTATTCGCTTCATATTCGAAAACTGACTGCCTTGTGGGCGACTCTGCCCGCTATTTATATCGATTTCCGGGCTTCCAAATTCTTCCACGCCCTTCGTTGAAGTAAACAACAACAACAATAATTCCCGGAAATCGACATAACAATAGCGGGTCAGGTAAACACCCTCATTTCGGCCCTCATGTACGCTAATCTCGCCCCTTTTGCCTGAGGCATACGGGCCAGATTGGCCTGAAGTGACCCAGTTAGTTTTTATTACTACCTGGTTTTCTCTTTTATTGCCTCTGTTGTTTTTCACCATAACAGTCGGCCACCCTTCCAGAAACTTCGTAAGCCTGCCGACTTCGAGAAGCTTCGTAACAATAGGTAAACATAGTAGAAATGTTTAATTATTATTTTCAAATTTTGTAATCAATTAAAATTATATTCTAACTATTATTCGCATTCTAGCTCTGTATTGTAAAATTTTAGTAATCCTTTAGCTGTACGTACATATTTTTATGCTTTATAATGTTACAATAAAAATTAAATGATCCTTACAAATGGCTTGACCCGAGTGGGTGTCTGTTTGTAACTACACTGCAGCAAAGAAAGTAGTAAATTCATCTTGGCAGTTTAAGTTTACTTTGCACTGTATTTTATCATACTTAATACTAGATCGTGATTAATATACTTACTGCTTACTCTTTTTCTTCGTTTTATTTTTCTTAGGTTATCTGTAGATCTGTTTGTAAATTTATAGAGGAATGAATGCTTTCTGTTGTACATATGGCACAAATGGAGATTTTCATTTTGTTGTCTCTTTTCGTTAGGAACATTATTTACGTGCAAATGAAAGAGTTCACAAAACTCACAAGTACTGACAGTCGTTTCTCTCGTAGCGCCGACAATGTTTAATTGTTTCGAAGTTTCAAGAACTTTCAATCTGCAACTTCTTTTCTCGTTATTATTCATTTTAATGGCAATGATATAGGTCAAAAATATTTTATCAAGCGTTTGAAATGTTAATCCTAGCGCGTTGAATAAAAGGGGAGAGAGTATTTTTTTTTAAATGTACATATAATTTTTTGTAGAAATCTTGATATTAAAAAAGAAATGTACTAGGAATCCGAAATTGATTTAATGTTTTTTTTTTTTAATTTGATTATTTCGTTTATTGCTACTGTAATGATCCCACTGCTATCCTTTCATTACTGATGTAATGTACATTTTAGCTGGCTGTTTGTGTTAAGTGGTCACTTAAGTCGTGGCCCAAGGAAAAGTTAAATATTGTAGCTTTTAAAACAACCACAGTTAGCAATGCACTGCACTGATAAAATTTAATGTCATATATTATCTATGTTTTGTGAGGTAAATATTTACTTATAAGCGTATTGAAATATTTTATGAGAACATAGAAGCAAGTATTTCAACGAATCGTCATTCTTCTTACTTTCTTTCTTTTTAGTTGCAATATTTTTATTGCATTAATCATTCTAGTGTCAAAGTGACGTTCATTGGCGAAAATAATGGTGTTCCACATTCATGACTTGTTACAACAATTTTATTATTATAATTAGTAGTGACGGTCACCACCGACGGAAATAGTTAAACTACAATAGAAACACGAGAACACTTGGCTTTAGAAAATTCCGCAGGAATAATTCCTAATATGCCAACAATCATATAAATCTGTTAAGTGGTTTTAGTGACATATTCAGACAGATAGACAAAATTTCAAAAATATATGGCCTTTATATCGATAACAATGTCTATCTACATTAAAATTTACTAAAATAGTCCATGTTCAGATTCAGCTCCGTTGCAGTTATATTTTTAGTATATATAAAAGAACAAATCCATTTGATGTTAAGAGGTAATTACGATGTATCCATTTGATGTAATTACGTAACTGGCTGTTTGATGCAGGTTATCTTCTACTAAGTCTTCAGCGCTATTTGAATTATAACTTTATCACAGATGTGTTGCGCCGAACGTTTCATTAATCTGCTAGAATTTAATTTCGTTCAACTTGTTCGTGCCTGACGTTAAAATGGCAAAAGTCCAAACACCAGCGCTTAAATTTCTATACACAATATCAAGTAACGTGAATATATTTAATAATAAAACAACTGTTAATCGTGTTTTCCTCTTTGTCGTGTTAACTTGGTTTAAAACTGACAAGAACTCGAGGGTAACTCGCGCGAGTCATGAGGGGCATTTGAGACATATTCTTTTAAAATAATTAGAGAGAGTTAGGGGAGAAGCTTAATTAATGTACCATATACATGTCTTAATATGGGTATTATTTTTATGTAAAGTAAATATCAAATGTAATTTAAAACACCACTGGCTTTAATCTATTAGCGGCATAGGTTTCTCTTCATAATTGAATAGCCGATCACCTGGTAGTTTCGGGTAAAATTTTTGAGTACAGACATTTATGTGACAGATAAATGTAAGTCGAGAATGTTTATGACGTCCTGTGTGTGTATGTCAATATAACTCGTAAACAAGGGAATTCTAGTTCGTACTTAATATGCTTTAAATAAGTGTATACATATAAGGGTTATGTATATTGTGAAGACAAATAAAATTTATTAAATTATCATAAATTTAAAGTTTCACGGGCCCAAAATATAATGGACCTGGTAATTTAGAAGGCTTGCGTGACGGCACAGGTTCCACGCTTAGGTGCCCCTTTGAGACCCTCTAATGAATTTAAATATGGTAAACATGGCGGATACCATCCACGATGGTACAATTCTGATACAGCCAAACATGGTTCCCACTGTGTGTACAGTTATTGTTGAATGAAAATAATTTACAGGTTAGTTACAACAAGGTTTGCGGTGAAATTAAGATTAAGTAAATGAGCGATTCAAATTGTGTAATAACCGAAACTGTGGCAGGTGGTGACTTGCCGTCCATAGGTGGTCCCTTGTTTAGTGGCATACGTCTGCAAGTATTTTTGGCGTGAGCAGGTAAAGTTGTAGAGAAGTGCGGCATTGATTTCACTGTCCAGGGGGAATTGGACCGCAATAAAAGGGTTTCCTTGTTACGGTGCCATTAAACTCTTCTTAACTTATAGTGCTACTCAACTCTAGACGGTCGGTTAAGGCAAGCGCCTATTTCTCAACCTCCGCTCCGCCTACACGAAATGTGGACCACGGGGTTCCATGGTCACCTGTTGGTGACTAGTGACCCTAGCTGTTCTATGGGTTATGATTATTATTGCTGTTATTGGTGTGTGTGTGCGCGCAAGTGTATTGTGGGATGATTACTAGCGGAAAACAGATTTCATAGTGCTTCCACGGGCTTCGGAGGGCACGATACTGGATGAAGCTGTTATTGTTATTTAGACATTATATAATTTTTGCGAGTAAAATCTTATTACGACGTTAATTATGATCTTATTCCTGTCCCTAAATAATTATACTGATCTTTGTAACAATGTGTAGTGTGTGTAATTGGGCAGTGAGTACATAATAAGTAGTTTGATATCAAACGTCACGACTTGATGGTTTTCTGTGACTAATGAATTGGATATTTAGTTTATTTTTCTCCGTTTAGTTAGCTAGCTCTAGAATAGCTTTCCTCCTTTAAAAACCTTTGCACGTCAGATATCATGATTTTGAATGCAATATAAAGATTACAACCGGAAAATAAATTCCTAAATACGTTTTCTGTAGCGGCTAATTGGGAGTCATAATAGGAGTGAAGGTATTTCTTACTTAAGAGGCAACTTTACGAGAGGCACCGAAAACTTTTTTAATCTTAATTCTTCAAGGATACCTGAGGAAGGGCAGAAACAATTACAGCGGTACTCTAAGCAATCCAACAACAAGCTTGAATCGTAACGTTGCGTTGCCAGTTTCAGGAAAACTACCCGAGTAAAATTAGCTAAAATTAACAACCCAAGTAAATTATAATTTTATTGGCCTAAGCGTTAAAAAAAAGTTTTGTATTAATTTTTTTCCTTCAGTAAGGGAGGTGTAGTAATATAATAATATAACATATATTGTTGTTATATATGTATAAGCCATGCGTTCTTTTAATAAAAGCAATCTATTTACCGGTCTCCTTCGTTTCATTCGTCTCTAAAACATCTGTCCGTACAAGTATCAATGCGGTGATAATTTCTGTTTGCGACTCATTTCTACTGATTCTGTACCTAATTAATGTGATCATTCTACTTAACCTACTTTTTAATGTAACTCAAGTTTAAATCTAAATTTGCTGCAGTATGGATTTCCATCTTTTTTTTTTCGTTGTAGTCGATTTTGTGATAACAGATTATAACTCGACCTTCAACTTCGTGATTAGCATAGAACAGTCCGCTCATCCGCTCCGTGCGTCAAGTTGATCAAATTTGGGCGTTGTGAGTAGGTACACACATGTTGTCTGCTACCAACAACATTTTTGATGGTTTCAGAAACACGTTGAACTGGAGATTCTGAATGAAATCATTAGATTGTTGTCATTATGCCTTGGTTCGACATAAAAGCTTTCAACACTCAGATTTAAGAGAGTCAGAGTGTACGATGCAACCGTGCATCTGCTGGGGTCGGCATTTACGCCACACGCGCGGTACTATTTAGTTATGATTAATATGTTTTTAGTTAGTTCGGGATCAGCCAGCAAGGGCCGCGCGTTCTCGCTCCTTTCACTCCATTATATATCATTAACATTCATCTAGTTATATTTCGGGTAATACAGTCTACTGTTATAAAAAGGTGTATTATTTACTCTCTACTGAGTTAACAAGAGCTTGTACCTTTATATGTGACGTGCAAACGATTTTGATCTTGTACTTGTAAGTGGTTAGGTTAGATAGCCAGTTAGTAGCCAACGGTTTCTAGAAAAGAACAGAAGTGAAATTACAAGAGGTACCTAGTTTTGCAATTATCTCGAAAATAAAGGGAAATAACCCATAGCACGGCTTCCCTTAACTAAACTCCTAATCAAAATGATGAAAGTTGCTCCGAGCAACTTTATATTTCATGTCATATAATTATGTTTAATTTCTTTTTCCTCGTCTTGGAGAGGTTGAGCAATAATTGTATGACACAATTTCCCCATCTTTTATCAAACATTGGACGTTACGGCGTACGATGTCATTAGATCGGTAATGAAACCTAAAAAGAAAATTTTCTTTTGCGTTTTAATTTAATGTAAATGTACGACTATCTTTTTCCTTTTGATTTAATATAAATATACTACAATTTTTTTGCCTTTTCATTTAATGTAAATATTGCATCACTACAACATAATTGCCCAACAGCTGGGCTCCGGTCTCCTTGCACCATGAGGAAGATTAAGCCCATAGTCCGCCACGCTGGCCAAGTGCAAATTGACTGACATCACACACTTTTCAGAACGTCATGAAGAACTCTCAGGTGTGCAGGCTTTATCGCGATGTTATCCATCACCGAAGCAAGCGATAAATAATAAATTTATAATATATACATAATTTGATTAATTAGAGGTGCCGGACTCGAACTTGAGCCTTCCGTGCGGGTGACCTTCCACCATACCACTGCTTATCGTTCAATGACGACCACATAGCCCAGATGGTAGTGACCCTGCCTGCCGAAATAGGGGTTCCGGGTTCGATTCCCGGCCGGGGCAAACGTTTATGTGAGAGATAATTGTTTGTTCTCGAGTCATGGATCTTTGTGATGTCATATTTGTGTACGACCATGCCACCCGCAACACAGGGAATCCTATTGCGGGGGTGTGAGTATGTAAACGTTTATTTTATTTTTATGTTGTGTATACCTACTATATATATTTATTTTCTAAAAGAAACGATAAAGTACAGTCAACACATTAAAGCTATTGCGTAGTTTAAAAAAGAAAACACAAATGCACAAATAGGCTGACAGAAATACCGATTTGTTGTGTCCGAGATATAAACAAATAGCTACAGAAAGGGACAAAGAAGCTGCAATTTAGAAATAGAAAAAGATCAGAGAAAACTTTTCAAAAGTTACTGATCTACTTCATAACTTGAGGCACATTTGCAGGTTAGTACATATATTGACATTATATGTATTTAAGTACAACTAATTAACTACATACAATTATGAAATTAAATTTATTGAATGTATTCGTTTTGGATAGTATTAAATATCGCCAGCTCATAGAGTTTTGATTCTCACATCTCAACTCCCACGTGAAAAGGTTACGAGATGGCACTATATGACATAGAAGAAGGCTGTAATAAAGTATATAGGTAAAGTTAAGAAGCAAAACAAAGTTTGATCCAAATCGTTTGAGCCGTTTCCGATATACTCGAAATATATATATGACGGGGTTCGAAGCGAGTGATTAGTCATCAGACTGGTCGGCTATGGTGTATATCCAAAATAATATTCGCAACACGTAATATCGTTCGTTTAATCGATAGCACAAACATCGACTCAAGGATTAATTAGATTAATCAAGATTAGAAACGTAGTGAGTTCGATGGCACGTGGTGTTTGTCCACACAACTGTTCACAGTTGTGTCGATCGCAGAACCAACGAACGTCACCCTACCGAGGCCGACGAGGTAATGAGCACGGGTAGTTTTTTTTTGCGCCCAGACAAAGGAGAAAGGGCTACCCTGCGCGGGAGGGGGATGGTGAATGCTCATTCGAATCAGCCGGGTTTATAGGGTTTAGCGAGTGACGTCACAAAAAGCAGTAACAAGCCGTCCGGCTGTCAAACCACCAAACTGTCCAAATTGACAAACGTCACCACTGTCATCGACCACACTCAAGCAGCCGGAAGCTGCTTTCCAATTGTTGTCCAACTTGTAGAATACTACTTATACTTAAAAATATATATTGAAATATTTGGCCTTCATACTGTACATCTATTTACTCGTAATCTATCTGTGAAGTATTCGCCACTAAACACACGTGTGCTCTGCGCAATGACCATCGGGGTCTTCCCTGGGGGACACCTAAAGTTTATTTATTTTTCTTTCCTCGTAAGGTACGACATGTTGGAACAGGACCCGGCAACCGTTTTCCTCGCGCAGAAACGATGACACAAACAGAACTAAGTTTACACACCTAGGTGTTAAGACATAGAGATAACATTTAATTTAGCACTGTGTATTTAGAGTACCTATATGGATTTTGATGTTATAACGGGTAATAGTATTTCTATTTTTAATTTCTAAACTAAAAACAATGCATTTTAAATAAGATAAAACTGTGTGTTGCAAAACAAAGAAAATACACTTAAGATTTGCGATATATCACAATGAATCATGGGTTTAAAATTATTACTTTCAATGAATGAAATATTTATTTATTTAGAGAGAGAGAGAGTAATTAAATCGAAACCGAAAATTAAAGCAGCAATGAAGGGTATACATCATGGGTGTTGTACCAAAGTAACTGAAGTGGCAGTTGACGGTTGAATGTCAAAGTTTTTAAACATAGAATGGTAAGTGTGACGTCATTTCTAACATTTATGAAAACAATTGTTTATTAAAAATTGTATACTTATATTATATGCTTGAACAATCTGTATTTTTTTCCAATTACAACGATGTTTTTTTGGGTAGCATATCGGCAATGGTTATTTTGAAATACATGCTTAGAGATCACATGTAAATTAAGCATGTCTCTTTCTTCTTGCATCTGTCACACTGCTTACAGTGCTGGATTTAGTTATCTAGTTTGGAAGTGAAATTGGAGTTAACTTAAATTCAATTTTAAATGAAATTAGTGAAAGACGGATCTGTAAGGTAAAAATTCAAGATTCAAAATTCGGATCGTGACTAGTATGATATGTAGCCTATTGTCTGCGCAATCTTTACTTTGATACGGTCACTGAAATTATGCATTTTGTATCACGTTTCGTCAATATATCAACGTAAGGCAAGTACTCGTACATATGTCGAGAGGATACGTAGGTACCGTAGTAAAATTCGGAATCTTCGTCATGTTACGCCCGTCACATGCGATATTATCCTTGGGGCCAATTCCCTATAAAAGAATAAGGTACAAAAATGTCCACGCGAAGCTGCTGCTAAATAACTCAAAGTCAAGGCTGGGTTGATAGACAGGTTGACCTCAATAAACCCACGGCCTTTACCTTGCACTCACGCTTGACCTTCAATAGGAAGACTATAAATCGCAAATCCAATTTGCCGCGTCGCAGCCATCTTGAAATATTGATGTCAACGTGGAGAAAGTCCTCGGAGCAGTTAATGTGTGTACGTGAGATATTGTTCGGACTCGTAAATTAATTATATCTCCTTGTCCCAGGTACGTTCGATTATTGGTAATAATCAAACTCTTATGTACCGTGTATAAATTGTAATGTACGTGTCTATTAACAGATGGCGTTGTAACCATTTTTTAATCGTGCAAACGTAGTAAGTACGTTTAAAAAAATATGATAACATTTTATTAAAGTATACAGAAATCTTGACTGTAATTATATACTATGACTATTTATAGACGCATTCATTAAAGGAATTAGTGAACTACTATTCCAAAAAGATTAAATTAATATGATAAAGTATATAGCGAGTACAAGGGACTTTCACACCAAATCTGTTTGCAACTCGCCAGTGAAGCAGTAATACGTAACACGATGATATTTAAATAAATGATATTCAAATAATAATGCTTTAAGCCATATTAGTTTTCAATATTTATCATTATTAAATAATAATTATAAAGGTTTATAAAAGACATAAAACTTCTGAAATAGGATGCGCTTGATACAATATAATCTTTCAAAAATTTATAGTATGGGATTTATATAAAATTATTTAGACACTTTATTAGGGATACGATTTGGATTCACCTGCAGACGTACAACAAGACGGACTGTACCGAGTCCACAAGTGTTGGGTGGCGAATTTTGTTCGTGATACTCTTTTGAATTTCTTAAATGTACGCGTTAACTTGAAAATCTATATCTATATTGATATTATAAAGAGAGAGTGCGAAATAACCGGTAATCTCCGGAACCACGTCACTTAATGGAAATTCTTTTTACTGTTTGAAAGGTACATGATTACAAGGTTATTCCGAATGAATATAGACTTAACGAGTGAATCTTCTATATATCTATACTATTATACTAATATATAAATCTGTTTTGCTTCTCTGTATATCTCGAGATAACCCGAATTTGGCTCGACCGATCTTAATGAAACTTGGTATAGAGAACACGTAATTGCGCAGATGATAGGCTATATGATATCCTTATACCTATATAATCTGTAATGTCTCTTTAAATATTCGATGTATGACAAACAGATATCAATTTGACCATTTTGAAATTTTTTGTGTCTGTTTATGTGTCCCGGTATAACTCACGAACGGCCCGACCGATCTTCGTGTGAATGAGAACATATGATTGTGCAATTTATAGGCTACATAAAATGACAGTTAACCTAATGATGTCTAAACAAGGAAAACAATATGACGTTTGTAATAATCACGTATATATAATTAATAGTCCAACCCGAACGGAGTCGGACGGGGCCGGTAGTGATATTTATATGTATATAACTGTTCAACCAGAACTGAATTGGGCCGCGGGTTATAAATAAACAGATATTGGAACTCGAGTTACATTTAACAATTATATTGCTTACTTATTATTTATGTTACAGTTAAAACCAGTTTTTAGATAGAACGCGTTTTCCCTAGTTAGAACTAGTTTTTACTAAATGACTTTGTTAAAATTAGAATTAACTAATGTTTAAAATTGAATATCAGTTAAAACTGTTCTCAAAGTTCATCGTATCTTATTATCATTGATCGCGAGACGTCACCTGATTCGACAAGTTTCGACAAGTGCGCGGAATCCCTTTCCGAGCGCCATCCGCGCGCTGTGCGCTCGTTCATTCTAACCTAACCTAACCTAACTTAAATTGTAGTTTTAACAAAGACATTTAGTAAAAACTAGTTCAAACTAGGGAAAACGCGTTCTATCTAAAAACTGGTTTTAACTGTAACATATATAATGATATCACAACACAGACTTTGAAACGGCACTGAAATAACAACTTCGGCCGGCTTACAAACTCTCCTTACTAATGATTTTAAACGGGGCAAGTTTCATTTGCCGCAACACGAAGAAAAACTCGGAGGTGCACAAAGCACCGCAACTTTGAGACGTCGCGCGTCGACCGTTTTAGTGATGGGTTTAAGTTAAATAATTCAGTGTTACGTTTAAAATGTTAATTTGAAATTGGAAATGTTTAAGCGAGATAGAGTTGACTGGACCGCTCTATAGGTCAGTTAGATCAACTAACTGTAGCACCGCTTGTCGTGTTAAGAGTCCTGGGAACGATTCCCGGGATTTATTTATAAGATAGATATAGGTACAAGTATTTGTTCTTAGGTCTGCTGGTGCTTTCTCATATTAAAATTTAAAAATCATTTAATCATGTAGGTATTCTGTAAATACACTTTTGCAGGTCATTTTTTGCTTCTACTACCGTTTCGAAAAGGTGCTTTAACATTGAAGAGAAGAAACAGCACATGGCAATTACAAAGTAAGTTTAAATCTGCGTGGAACTATTTTTCGGCACTATTATTTCCAGGCGTCCTTGTCATTTATATATTCAGCTATACCATAGTATCCTTTACCCACAAGCTTTGCTTTAACGCGTGGCTTAAAAGTTCCAATAGCCAAATGACGTATCAACTTTGAAACCTTATTGTAAAAATGAACTACAAGCCCCATAAAAGAACGCTGAACCTTTTGAAGACGATATGAAGACGTAACCATATTATGTCTATTTCATGATATATGGTATGATAACTTATCGTGTTCCATCGCCTGTAAAAATGGTAAGAAATGAACACCGTCTAGACATTGTTATTTTATTAGGGTTATCATATAACGCGAAATAATATTGTAACTTAGTAAATAATTTGAGTGTTCTGCATAGTTTGGAGACAAAACTAAATTAATTTTTAAAATAATATTTTTAATACATAATAAATAATAATAAGCATTCATTCTATATGAAAAGACCCATTACTTTTTTATTTAAAATAATTATAAATACCCGCTTTTGACTAGGATCCACTGAATTGTCGGCAGTTTGATACGTGGCTCATTGATAGCACCAAATTCACTTGCTCCTAAATAGACCATGGAAATTTATGAAGGATTCAAATGTGAATAGGAATTTTACATTTAGATGCGATTATAACATGCAGCGTTTCTACTTCCAGAATCTGGTCCAGTTTCAAGGATTCCAATTCCTTGGGGTTTTGATTCCGCGTGTTCATTCGTTACTGATACAAACAACCCTTATGGAGGAACGGTTAGTTAGTACCGGGGGATTTGCTGTGTGGTGTTTATACCTACTGTTTTGAATTCTGCTTTTCATCTTCAAATATTTCTAATTATTGACTTCAGCCACATACATGCAAAATTTTCCAAGTGGGATAGAGGATTTGTGCACAGTGGTTCTTTTCTCTTTCAGCTCTTCAATACTGCATGTACCTACGTGCAAGTATCATCCTGCTCTGTGGGACTCTACATTCCGCGAGAGGGTGGATTCTGTCGCTCCTTTCATAAGCAGGGTCCTCAGTTAGTTCATCTATAGCTTTCAAGGCCATGGTTCTGTCAAAAGGAATCTCTGGAGTGTCCGTGACGCGGGATAGCCAGCGAGCTTCCACACAGCTGAAATTATTCCGGTTTTTTAATTAAATTGAAGTTGTGGAGGAGTTCAACTACTTTTTGCTGTATATGAAACAATACTACAAGTGTCATCTAAAGAGATTTTTAAACCGTTGTATTTTTTTGAGATATACATATATATCGTGAAAGGTAATAAGTTATATTTTTAGCTTCAGAAATGGATTTTTATTAAAAACAATAATAATCAGGATGAACAGCTACGATTTACAAACATTTAAGTAATTTATGACAACACTCCACCATACAAAGTACCTCATCAATCAGAACAATTTACAGAAACATTATAAAAAATAGCAACGCTTACCGCAGATTGCGTCGATCACGAACCAACGAACTTCACCCTACCGAGTCCGACGAGCTAATGCGCCCGGTTAGTGGGAATTAGCCGGTTTTGACGACTCCATAGCCCAGTTGGTAGTGACCCGGCCTACCGAGCGAGGGGTCCAGGGCTCGCTTCCCGGCCGGGGCAGACATTTATGTGACAGATAAATATTGGTTCTCGGGTCATCGGTGTTTGTAATGTCATATTTTTGTACGTCCACGCCACCCGCAACACAGGGAATTCTACCGCGGGGGTGTGATTGTGTAAACGTTTATTTATTTATTTATAGGGTTTGGCATGTGACGTCACAAAATGCAATAACAACTACTGGTATTGATCGAATACTACATTAATCTGACTAAATTAACATTTTAATTGTCATTCTGTTGGTATTGGCAGTTTAGATTGGCCGCTTCTGCCATTCCACTTCTTAGCAGCGTCTATACTATGTGACGGAGGGTAAATGCATTAACCATATTGATCTCACGGATCATGGATCATGGATGGATCGTTGATCAGTTGACGCACTTTGGACAAAATTTAACTGTAATATTTACACAGTTCTCTTTGATGTCTTCATTTTTATTGCAACAAGAGCTTTATATATGGAAACCTCAAATATTCGTGGGTATTCCTGGCACAAGTGTGGGAGAGAGATTTAATCCTATATAAGATTTAGTGGGTGTTTTCCGCGATCGTAATAGCCAGTGGGAAAACACGACGCTTTTGGATATCTGATTCTAAACTTTGCCATGCGATAGTAAATGTTCTGCAACATTCATTGTTAGTGAGTGGATTCTGCTATTGTATCGTTTAGCATTTACATAAGACTTATTGAATTTTGTTGTCGACGAAGTTCAAGAGTCTGAGGCGCTAAACTAAGTACATACGAAGGACAAGGGTCAGACGGCACCAGAATGTTGATGGGACGTGGAGTGAAGTATTCCAAGGTTTCGTGATGTACGGTGAACCTCTTCAAACGTGAAGAGCTGGATTTCTTTTTTTCAACTTGACGTTCCTAAAGAATAAAGTGGCGTCAACATTCGTTTTACTATTTTATGACTGTTACTAACGAAGGGTATTTATTATATATTACGTTCAAGAGGCAATGAAGCCTCTAATCACAGTCAACCTACCCCTCTCGCAGTGCATCCATAGTTATCTTGCAGGCGCAGATATATACCGTGTTCCCCTAAATGTTCTCCTGAATTGTTCCCTCTTCCTAATTTTAAACTTCCTACGACTTTACGTCGCTCTATCAACAGGTAAATGTTTTCTGAGGAGAACGATTTACGACAAAAATGAGAACGTTCTTTTATCAACTTACAGTAGATATTGTTTCTTTTCAGAATTGTTTGGGCGATTTGGACAGTGCGGCCCCTACAGTTTGCCAGTAGTAGCTTGTGCGCGAGTAAACAGAATAAGGGTTGCTGTGTTTGCAAAGACTTTACATATATCGTTATTTTTCTCAAATACCTTCAAAGCCCGAAACATTTCTTACATTGATTTTAATGTGTTAATATGTGGTAAAGTTTATTATTGCTTACGTAATAATAAGCGGTTTGCACTAATTCTTTTATTTTCTCAGTTATGAGACGAAATGTCAAATCCAGATGCCATATTGAGGGCTGTTTGTCTCCTAGAAGGTTTTGGAAAGGCTCCAGAGAACAGTCTAGCATCCTGAAAATAATTTATATTAACAATAAATGTATTGGCACTTCTGCCACAACAAGAAATAATTTGGTGCTTCCACTGGGCCTGCAGAAAAGGTAATTATAGAATTTATTAGAACCATTGGGATTAAACTTGTACAGAACTTAGTGAACTCCAAATGGAGGGAATTGGCGCTATTGCACTAAGAATAGGAAAGGTTGGTTAACACTCAAAGATGAATAGGGTCCGTTACAACGCCAACTTGCCTCCCTTGACCAAGGGTACTTAATATTGTAGATACTCACATATGAATCTAGCTAGTATGCTCTGCGATCCGGATATTAAATCCCATGGAGCACTTAGATGCAACTAAGCGCCACGGAATTAACGGAGTAATCGATTGTAAACTATGAACTAAGTTGGTTATTACTTCCTCACAAGATTAACCGTAATATGCGCTTAACTTCCTAGTTTCTTTAAAGCGCGTATGCAGATAAGTTTGTAAACTTTGTGCAGGGAACTATTAGATACGAGTAGTATGAGAACTTGAAAGAAATAAAAAGGGGTCGCGTCTGCATGTTAAAAACTAGATGAGAAAGTCAGATCAGTATGGAGAGGGATCCGTTCTCTGTAGTTATGTAAGAAGATGGTTCAACGCTTTCTTCTTGACAACGCATTTCTACATAGCTCTTGTTTTTACTATGGGCCCGTCTCGACTTTGTTCGGGTTGAACATTAATTTATCTCAGTAGATATTACGTAGGTATAATTCATATGAATCTCTAAATACTATCAACCTAAATGAATATTATCATGACTTTCGTTAATTTATATTGTCAATGTCAATGTTCATTAGGAATAACGTATCTACCTTGTAATTAATAAAATAATCATTCAAATAGGTGCCTTGATTCCGGAGATTTGGACATACAAACTCACAAAATTCGCACATTCTCTTTAGATATATTTATATTTAAAACCCTATAAACATATTAAAAAAATCTATTCGTTTAGGATTTAACACGTAATGGTTAACTGTGGGGCACTAGTTTCGTTCCGTGATTCAAGACCACAACAGCGTATTTTCCACGCTGCTTTATTGTGGGTTAACTTAGGCCACTGACAAGGATTATCGACAGCTATCTGACGATAACGATCGGGTGCGACGACGTAACGTAGTCTCTGGAACACGGAAGCGCTCAAGAAATTTGGCCACTAATGGTCAATCATTTCGTTACTACCGCGCCCGCATTTGCTAAACTTTGTTGATTGCTTACGATCGACACGGACCATTGGGCTACGATCGCTTCTTATTATTAAAGAACCATCGTCTTATTTTATATTAATTATGTTATGGTTGTTTATTGCGCGGAATATTTCGCGGGAACCACGCAACACAGGAAAATGTAAATTCCGACACGAGGGGTAGACAATGTTGAAATTATTTTATGAGATTTGCAACTTTTTAGAAGTTTTGTTGCGAGAAAACTGGAACAACTTGCCCGCGTCGGTGTTCCCGCCTACTTATGATGTGGGAATCTTCAAGAGGAGAGTGAATAGTGAATATTATAAGTTAGTGCGTTGAACATCTTTGATTCATCACCTTTACTTACCATCAGGTGGGATTGTTGTCAAGCATTAACTTATTTTATGTAAAAAAAAGTAATAGCTATTTATTTTTAAGTTGAAAATGATAATCGCTTGAAAAAACTACTTTGTTCCTTGTTATATACAAATAACAAATAAAGAACTCGCAAGTTTATGTATACACCACAAACGACAAACAATTATCTAAATAATATAAACAAATTACAGTACAAATATTTATCTCTTACAAATGTTTGCCGTGGCCGAGAATTGAACCAGTGACATGCAGGCTTATGGCTACTATATTGGTGAGACTGCATTAAACATTACATAGTATCTTATGCTTGATTTAATTTAACCCTCACGCTAATTCAACATCATTCACTCTATTAATCCCATTACGGCTATTAGGTACCCTATTGTGTTATTATTAACACAATAGTTGGAGTCGGCCAATGTTTCACTTGAATGCAATTTAGATGTAATTGGATATCATTATTATAATCCACGTGTCGATGTTGTAAAATTGGTGTTGATTTAGATTTCTGATGTTGTTATACTGTGATTATGTTTTGTAATTTCAGAGGTGACTAGTCCACACCATATATAGCCTAGCCACTAGTGACATACTACTGAGCAATTGCCTTGACTACGATTACGTGGAAAGGTAATGAGTGCCAGATGAGATTTGATGTGTAAAGTGCTGTATCCATTGTTTAGCTTAAGCTAATCGTCCGTGCTTGTACACCTTGCTGAAAGACAGGTGAGGCTTTGATGAAGAGGCCCTCCTGTTCAAAGTCGCTGGGGTCTCCATCACCTAGTTTGGTTATGGTCGTACAAGTTTAAGCAAGTCAAGTCAGCCTTTCTTTTAAAAGTGTGAATGAAATATTTTGAAGATATATGGGTTGCAGTGTTGCACAGCCGGTCAACAAATGGTTTCAAAACTTTTTTCTTGTCATGCAACGCATGGGTATTGACCCATGACGACAGAATTGACAATTGTGCTTAGATATTCATTATTTGCGATGTCATGTTGTATGTCCATAAACCTGTCTATAATGTCCTCCATTGCTTCTTCTCAAATATTGCATTTTTAGCAATACGAGCGTGATTATGTTACTTCATATGCGGGACTGACAACACTCGCCCCACATCGCTTTGCCCTCTTAATGATGCGGTCTTATGCGTTCTATCCTGCACAGATCGAGAAGGTGTTCTAGGAATGATTGCGTCTCTGCGAGACGTGACCGAAGACCTTTAGGATCTTTTCTGTGCGATAAGTTAAATGCGATGGTTGATGTTGTTTTATATCTGTGGATTCTTCTGGAGCACATACCGGCTCTAGTACTTCCGATTGGAATACAATACTGCTACATTTATATTCAAATAATACTAGCGAACGGTTTAAAATATAAAAACGATGGTCTTGAGTAGATTCCATTATAGTCCAAAGCATTCTTCAGCATGACCATGCTTTCAGAACATCATATTTTTCTTTTTTTCCCATAGGGTCAATGAAATTTATAGAAAAATGAAGAAGATGACATATACAGACATTTCTTATCCTGTATGTCTATGTGTTATCTTATATAGATGATGTAAAAGTTAAATAAACAATCGTATTACAAATTAAATTTCAGACAAAAACTTTGTACATTGTACTTTTTAAAAATTGTAATAATCAATCTGATACGGTTGCTTCAAAGCGGGCCAGTGCAATCGCTGTGATCAATTTTAAAATGCTTCAGTTCAAACTCAAATGCAACAGAATTGGATTAAGTTTTTCAATCTTCTTGTTTTCACTTTAGCTCAGATTTCTATACGAGATTAGAAACGTTACGGAGTGCATAAAGTTTCTATCAATAAATTAACTTGTTTAATAATTTTTTGACGCTGATGATCAACGGTCAAAGCCTCGCTTGTTTTTTTTGGAGGTCTTTTATCCTGCGATATTTCCTTTCAGGCTACGTCTTCCCGTCGATTTTCGAACGGGATTTTGGTTGTAATGTGAGAGTGTTAATAACCAAACGGTGTCCACGTTTTTTAGTTGGCAAAGCATCAATGACTATTTAGCGTCACGCTACTCCTTGGACTCTAACAACATTTCCGTTGATAAACTCAGAACTCTTAAGAAATGATAATCGTATCTGGCAACCCTATTGGTAATATTTATTGCTCGAACAATTTTAAAAATTCAATTGAAAAATTCCATTGCAAACTAGTCGATCAGAACAGCCACGAGCGCCTTTCTCGGTGTCGGCTAAAATGGATCGCCTGGCTCATGACCCAACTTGGATACCGCGACCCCCATTCGTTATACTTCACAAACAAACTTTAACTGGCGAAACCAACACTTACGTAGCGAAGTGTTTTCTTAATTGATTAACTTGAATCAAGTACTCGTGTCTCGATCGTACGTGTTCGGCGGAGTTAAACAACTTTGGACCAGGTCGATGTCTGGATTAATGTTAGTGGCAACATTTTTTGAGCGTTCTATGTTCTATGATCCTATTATTAATCGATTAAGTTCATGTGGGTTGTCGTGTAGTTGTTATGTAGTAAGGGCTGTTTGTAGATTTAGTATAAAAGTTATGTGTCAGAAGACACTTGACACTTGGTGTGGCCACCAATACGCGCTGGAGTACGCTCCAAGCCTCTTCAATTACGAGAAGAGACCGTGAGTTGCAGTGCGTCTGTAGTGGATTAAACCTAGGTACACATCTATAACCTTTGTTTGCGTGTGTTGGCATAAACTTTTATCATAATCGCATGTTTTCCTTCGTGGGAGTGACGGAGGTTGCATGCATGTATAGAAGTATATATCGTCATACATACATTGTGCTTGCGGATTGTTGCAAAGTAAATTATTACTAATTTAATAAAAATGAATTTCCACAAAGTAACGCCTGACACTATCAACTATAATAGCTATAACCATCAAAAATTAACCATTGACTAACTTTGTTTTTATAAATTTAGAAAGTTTAGAGAAAATATTCTTAATACTTTTACGAATTTAGTCCGATTCTGATTTGACCTGTTTCCTCTGTCTATCATTTCATTCTGGGCTCTCTTAAAAATTAATTCGCAATCTCATCGGGAAATGAATTTTAATAAGTTACAAAATTCAATTCAAATAGACACAAGAAAAGGAGTAATAAAACGAATTAAAAAGGATTAAATCTCTCTATTAAATGGATACCGCTCCAAAATGGCGCGAAAGTATTGGTATGACGTGCTAGACCATTGTTTAGCATGCCACTCTAAAATAAGGAGCGGTAGTCGTTGCATAATCACGGTGAAATTACCACTGCTTCATAAAGGAGGGCGTGGTTGTGTGATTAGTTCAATGTAATAGTAATTACGCAAACAGCGTAATGAAACTGTCGTCATTAATAATCAGTACGTCACGTCGCGACACGTGTTCCAACTTGTTGTCACATGTGATTGACGCGCTGTCGTTTTATATTAATGACGTGTGACCACCAATGACAGATCATAACTATAGGAATTATAAGTGTCAAACTCACTTAAATATGTCTTCTACCTTCTCCATTGTATCATTTATAACTTTGATCTGTTTTTCTTCTGTATTTCTTAACTCTTCCGTCTTGCCTTTTTGTTTTTGTAAGTTATTTTTCAGTAGCTGAATATTTTCCTTCTCTTTCTGTTCTTTTATTTCGTTCCAATCTATACGGTCTTCTGTAAACGAAAAATAAATAAATAAAGAAATATCAGACCTAATAAAGAAATAGCATAAATTAAGTCGTAAATTCTATTTTTCATTTGACTGACACATTATTCACTCAATAAAGATCAATAATATTCAATAATTAAAAATTTCTAGAATATCATTGTCATAATGTACTCTATGAAATTCGGATATGAATTAACCAGTGTGTAACATGTAGAACTAACCAAAATATTTATTTATCTATAGCAAAAACTGACAGTGATACCATCATATATATCATCTGAACTACGAGTATGAAGCTGCCTGCCCTATCGTGAAAGACATTCTTATTTTTTTATTTATGGGCTGTCTCTTTGTGGTGCTAAAATCCGGGATTTATTCAAATCGTAGACACGGTATTCCTGGTTATCAATCGTTAGTTGGTATTATTATATATATCTAATTAATAATTTATTAAAAAATATTAGGTACCTATTACATTTTAGGCCGTTCCTTTCAATTAGAATTACATATCCAGTATTTATACTTCATCAAACAGAATTCTAAATAATCGTAGATTATTATGGGATCTAATTAAGCGATCACTTTGAACATCGGTCCTTATTTTCAATATTAATTTATAAATTTAATTAATAATTAAGAACTTATTCATATTACATGGTTACGTACGTAATACACTAATAACGTTCGTGCTTTAAAACAAAATTTAAACGATAATTTAAATGAGACACTAATAATCTTTCTCATGTTAAAAATAAGTTTTAAACTAATTTAAAAGGTAGTTCAAAATTTGAACGCGCATCGCTTCAACACTTCTAAAACTTGTAATTTATTTCGTACTATTACAGACTATTCCCAGACTATAAAATCATTTGTTTTAGTACATGTAAAACTCGTCTTCAGTTATTAACCTGTACAGTTTTGTGTCACAAACATAAAAACCGTCTCGTGTGGTTGAACCAATAGCAACTAGTTATGCCCGATAGTGACAATGGAATTTCATACTAGTTTATCATAATTATTGTAATTGATCTACGGCGCAGTATTTTTACAATTCGACTATGAAGGTTTCTACATACACATTTCTCTGAGTAAATCAAAAGAAATAACAAACGCTCTAATCTATTTTCTGTTAATTTTTTTTACATTATACGAGCGCAATTTTTTACATTATTTTACTAAAATTTCCTTTACATAACGCCAAAAAAATTATTCTAAAAAGTAATTAAGCTACTCGAAAGTTACTGTTTACTACACACTTGAAGATGACAGAGAATAATGGTACCTCTGCAACGAAAAATGCTTGAGGGGTAAAAGCGAAGAGGTTTCCCCTTCAAAGCCTCTTTAATTATTCCAGTCATTTCCGGAAGTGTCCAATTTTTACGAAATCGAGTGTCATCTTAGTTGGAAAATAGCCAGGAGGTCGTTAAGAATTTCAACCCTCTCTTAATAACTTCATGAGTTGAGACTTCGTTATTTTCTAAATAACTTGTAAACATTTCCAGAAGCTTTATCTAAATCACTTACGTATATAAAAGGGTGTTTGAGTTGTATTTATTTTAATGTAACAGGTGAACGACATACTTGGTCGCACTGAAAACTAGTACGCGTTCGAGAAATTCACCGTCCAGTGCCTAGATAGTTCTATACAGGGTGTAAGGCAAACGCTTCCGAAAACGACGTGTGATCTCAAGAACAACGTGACCGAACTTAATGAAAATACGGTGACACGCTTTGAAATATTAGTAGAACTAATGACGGTTAATCAACGATAAAAACATGAAATTTCACATAATGGTGTATATTTAATTAATTTATCAACCCGAACGAAGCTGGAGGGCACCGCTGATATTACCTAAAAATGATGAAATTTTTTCCTATATGTAAAAGATATATTAGATCAGCAAAAAAACTGTTGATGTACTGGTTGGGGCCCACCGCCGTACCCGAAATGGACTTGTACCGGCTTTGCGTATCGGTTTCAAGTGTTTTTAACGACATATCACGTCTGGACCTAACATTGAAAGAAAAAAATACCTATTTCCTGTCGGATTCCCTTTACTTCTCTGCTTAAGACTTTATTCTCCGCGCAGAAGTCAGTCAGTAGCTTGTAAGTGGAGAAGTTGTTCTGCTCTCGTCGCTCGAAGGCTTCGATTATCCTGCCTATATCAGGCTCTTGAGTGTAATCCTGTGAAGAAACAGCGAACTATTAAATAGAAGTAAGAACATTTATGAAATGTATTTTTTTCGCAAATTTGATAGACTACATTAAGATTATTATGTCCTGACAGAAGTTCCAATATAGGTGTCTATATGAATCCCAAATGAAATGATTACTAGCCGCATTTTAAAATAACTGTTTTAACTTCCTTCGAAGAAATGGCTTACATTAATGTCTTCGATTATCTTAACATGGGCATGGTACTGCTGCCTCAGCTCTTCTTCATCTTGAAACTTCTTTTCTTCTTCTTGTTCTTCTTGCTTCATGTTGATTCTCATTACTCCCTTCTTAGCGAGAAAATAGTAGAGTTTCATTTCGTGGTCCAACGCCTTTTGCAAGTCTCGCATTTCCTGAAAAGAAAATTTATCATTGAAACAAGGAAATATTGAAATAGAATGAAGGTTTCATTTGTTTTATATCAGTAGTCAACAATCGAGCAAAAAAGTTGTCTGGTGGTGAATCAATATCGCTGTCAGACGTCCGATACACTGGAGACGTAACGAGAAAATTATGCATTTATAATATTTTTGTATGTATGTCTGACTTAAAATTAATTCGCATTGATGAAAGAAATCTTCGTTCTTCACATTGCCGAGAGCGACATCAATTTGATCATCAATTTTGACTCGTGTAACGGATGAATGACGATTTCATTATTGTTTATATGTTTTTCATCCAAGAATTATATATTCGTTTGTTTATATTAATAGAGGACAAACGAGCAGACTAGTCATCTGTCATCGTCGCCCATGGACATGAGTAAGACCAAAAGTATCACTGATGCATTGTCGGCCAGGGAAAGAGAAGAAAGCAAAAAAGAAAGTTCATGATAGTAAATATCATTAGCGAGTATCATATGACAGGCCAAATGACATTTATGCTTAGAGAAAAACTGTTTAAAAATATCCATACAATGCTGAAAATCCCGTCATTATTTTAATATCTATTTGATATATTAATGTAATTTCTTTTTTTTTCTTTTTCTTTCATGGCCGACTAGGTATCACTGATACCTTTGGTGTTACTTATGTCCAAGAGCGGCGGTGATCACTTACCACCAGGTGATTCACTTGCTTTTTTGTCGGACATTTACATAAAAAAATATACAGTTCTTGTATGGAAATTTTGGCGATGTTCTCTTTCCGACCCTACATTTTAATCTTTTCTCTATTGTGTTCTTTAAAGGTATGAAAACGAAAACGTTTACTTGGATAACGCGGTGGAAAACTTTTAGTAGACTATCGATGCTGTCGTGACCTTCATTTGTTTTTTTAAATTGTTATTTGACAGTTGATAATTAGATAAAATTAAAAAACTATAGAGTGAAGGAAATGATAGATTTGGGTCTTATTTTAGCAGAAGGCAAGTATCTGGAGATCGGACAATTATAAATCGCAATGATTAAAGTAGCGTTTTGTTCTTCCTAATTTCCCAGGACAATAATAACCTTTCTTAGAGTAAATAAAAACAAACTTTGAATACTAATAGTGACAGTGAACAAATTATAAACACTGATGTTAGAATGAAATATTGTATTTTCATTTCCATCGCGATAGCTACAAGAATGAATGGAACATGTCAAAGATTGATGGGTTTGTAGCTAAACGGTTCGGGTCCATTGTGTTTAGTATTAATAAAATAGAAAGTCCTTTGTAATGGATTTAGCTCAAATTATCTATAAATACTAATAAAAATAATGGTTTCATAAAAAAACAAATTGGCATTACATGTCAGGCAGAACAATAAAAGAAAAGCAAACATAGTTAAGAATGTAAAATGTAAAAAAAAAACACGAAAATATACTCAACATTGCAAAGCATGGGTATTTTAATTATGGTAATAATTCTTTAACAATTAGCTCGTACGGGATATTCAACAGTATAATCCTTTATCTGCATCACTTAGTTCAATCAAGTCTGTTTTCGTGCATTGTGGTGAGGATCTATGTCTGCCTAACTGCCACCCTCCTTAAATCAACTTGGAAATGTTAAATAACGTATTGAAGAGCAGTTTTGTAAAGATGTTTTTCTATTTCAGCCAAACTTATAACGGTCTTAATCCCAGGCTTGGTACTTCTTTCATAATTAAGGAGTCCAGGTTATAATTTATCGCTCTAGCCAAATGCGGATTAACAAACTTTTTCACGATGATTTCCTACACAGATTTTTTTGACGGTGGTAATTAATTTATAATACTTATAGTATTTTGAACAATGAGAGGTTCGCATTGGATTTGATCTAGAACTCGTCGAGTGAAAGATCGACATTGAAGTTCATCATAGACATGGTCCATATCGAGGCTTGCTAGATCGTTTGTTCTCCAGTTGGGAGAAAGTCATTTCGTAGAAACACGAAATGAAGCCCGTTATGGAGGCTGAATCCTTATATACAGTATTTTCCGCTACCTTAAGGCAACTCATCATGATAGGATTTACGCCTTTACTGAGGAAGGAACTGCTGGATTTTCGTGGAAATTTCGACAGTGCGCTAAAGTTCAGCATAATCAGCATTAGTCGATCTTAACATCGTAAGGTACAAATATGCAACTACCAGTACTACTCGTAAAAGTGATCAAATATACTACTAATATTAAAGTTCGGAACAAGGAAAACGGTATTTTTTTATATAACAGATTTATCGTGAGGACTCTAACAATGCAACCAGTACCAAAACACTATTAAATGAAGACCATTAATAGCCGTTTGATGGTGGCGATAAAGCTCGAGACAGTGATGGGGTTGCTAAACCAGGAACAGATTCGTGGAGAGTCAAAGTGAATTAATGAAGTTTAAAACGCCCGTCTGTAGCTGTATTCTATTTGTGAAGAGAAAAGTGTGAGGTTTGATTACCGGTCAAATCTTTAATTTATGTGACATACAAATGTTTGTTTTACATTTGTTTGTTCGGTCTGGATTGTTTATGATTACACATTGTTCTGTCTGGATTGTTTGTGATTTTGTGATTACACAGAAAAAAAAGATCAAGAAAAAACATCTAGGACTTGAAATTATAATTTAATTCATGTTTGTATATATGTATATATTAAGATATTTCATTTACTTAATTGCATCGCCCGTAATTAATGATGGTCGTGTCCTATCCAGAACATGAGTAACGTTCTTTGTGCATAGCCCAGCAGGGCGTGACCAGCGGTGCGTGCTACAATTATGAAGTTTCTTCTGTCCTGATACTATTTCTGTTTTCATAAAACAAGCTTTTATCCATTGGAAATTGGGATGTGATATTTTTTAAAATAAAATACTTATAATTTTGACAACCCTGTATTCCAGTTAACAATTCTGCCTGTCGATAAATAGGTTTTACTGTTGATCTCAAGGCAGACTTTTACGTTAAAGTAGGAGTTTTGCGATAATAATTTTCATATAGATTTTGGTTGTTACTGATGTGAAAGTTACTCATTAATTTATGAGGGGTTTGGTGTATAGAAATAAAATATTTCCCTATACAATGAATTTTCATTAAATATAGCTAGGACACATTTAGGTAAAATTTATGAGTATCATGTTATTTTCAAAATTTATGATATATTTTTTAATTTAATAACCAATAACGACGTCTGAACAGCCTCTCACGGTTAAGACGGATGGTAAGTGATCGCAGGCATGGGCATCTACCAGACAAAATAATCATAGACGCGTTTACAGCTAAGAAGGATTTCTAGAGCGCGTTTTTAAGTCACTTCTCGACCGTAATAAATGCACAGTTGAATTTAAAAGATGGGATAGTAGTTAGATAAGCACTTAAAAATCATATCGCTGTGCGTGAACACCAACGAGAATACAGTGGTCGGCACTAATATAGAACATAATATAGAACATAAAAAATCTCCGAAACCATGGCATCAATTTGAAAAATTATTTTAGCATTTCAAAGGTAGATAGACATATAATATTTGTTTAACCCGAACAAACTCGGGGCGGGCCGCCAGTCTATTATAAAAGCCATTTGATTAATATCGATGTTTATATATTTTAGTTTAGTTATTTCTGAGCTACAATTAATATTTAGATAGAGATCTTTCTATAATCAAAATACATGAATAGTATGAATGGATTATGTAAGATTAAAGTCTTACAATATGTAATTACAAAGTACGTTCAGGGAGTAATGAACGACATCTTATTTAGCTACCCTTCAGATCTTTTTCTTATAAGTGTGTATTCTCAGTATCTGTCTCGTTCATTTGTAAGGGAAGCAATGAGACGGGGATAGAAAATCTTGTGCTATTTTTGGTTCTGTGCAGCATCTTCGAGATAGCTTTGAGTATACCCATAACCAAATATGATTTACGGTAACCTAGTGCGCCCATGTGTGTTTGAGAATGTATTAATATTGTTCATTATTCATTCATCCTTTTGAAGTTGGACACAGGCCTTTCTTAAATTACGGCTATCTGACCGGCCCTGAGCAAATACCTGTTATCTTTATGTCGTCACTTTGTCTGGTTTTGTTAATAATGTAACTATTACCTTTAATACTATTAAATCTAACTCATCAATTCCGTCTTACTACCTGGATTTGTAGCATCTGATCCATCTTTCCCTTTTCCTGAACTGATCGCAGTTTGGTGCACCACTCGTCTCTCTGGTCGTATGCAAGGGTCGAGGATTCAAAGAGATCTGTCAGGAATTTTTTTCCTTTGTGCAATGCGGTGAGCATCTTCTTCCAGGCTTGGTTAAATATTGCTCTAGAAAATATTAAATAGTCTAGAAAAAGTGTAATTACTGCACGCGACCATGGAATAGATATTGTGATAAAAGTTTTTCTTATTCTAAAAAGATTATCTTTGTATTCTTTTGTCATTAATATATGACTTCTAACAATATTAGTTGATCTATTAGTATGTCGCACGTGTGTAATTTTGCCAAGACTTTAGAACATTTTTGAGCTCTATTAAATAACTGAAAAACTGAGTGCTTTAACGACCAATCTATTAGGTCCAATATGAATTTCCTCAGTAGAACCAGTTACTATGCTGTTACATAGTATACTATCTATTCAGAGCGTAATGTCTTTTAATCCCTGCCCGTCCCCAGGAACATGTCTTAACCCTCCTCCTTACCTGTGTTTGTAAGTGATCAGATTAGTTAGTTAAATCGTGTATTGTCATCTATACTACATCTGGAAAGGAGCAACAGATTTATGAGGGTTAAGGTTGTCATGTTAGGGCGAAAAGTCAATTGAAACCAGACCCTCGTAAGGCTGGGAATGGACCATCATTTAAATATCGGTGCATCTATGCAAGTCTCCGGAGACTCTTAGCAACCGTCGAAGTACTGCAGTGGCATTTTAAACATTATAACCCATAACTCACATTAACAGGGGATAAGGTTAGGCAAGCGTACATTAGTCCAGTGTCTTTTACGGCTAAAATACCATATAATCCGGTATCGCCAATTTGGTATAGTTAATTCTTAGAAGCTAAAAGTTCTTATGAAACCAAAAGAGAAAGAAAGTTATTTCACCTATCTTTGAGCATATGCTCAATTTCTTCTCGAATTTTCTTATTTTCGCTCTGCACTGTATTGAATCTCCACATCACCGTTTCAAGCTTGTTCTCAGTTGAGACCAGTCTGGCCTCACTCAGGAGTTTGCGTTCATCCAACTGCCGGAAAGAAGATACTCGAACAATGATCAAAAGAGATTTTTAAAGAATGCTTGAAGAGGTACTCTCATCATTATTGACTAAACAAATCACTACCCAACAAGGACCAGCTAATTTATTGGACATTGTTATAAGTGCAATACTTGGCACCAGGTATTACACAATTATCAACGTGTAATCTCACACAACCTTTTACTGTTAGAACCAGGCTAAAAAGACTGTACTGGATTTGTTCTTCTGTGTTTAAACTACTATTTACTACTGTATAAATCTGTTGTGATTTTCGTGTGTCTCGAGTTAACTCAAAAACTACTTGACCGATCTTAATGAAAATTAAGATGGTGATATGTAGTGTGAATACGTGATTGTGCAGACGATAGGCTGTATAAAATATCAATAAACCTAATTATGTATAATCAAGGCAACAAATATTAAAATCTTAATTAATCGACCAGGTTTATAATCAATTGTAAATTTCACCTGGCCAGCAGTGGACACTGCGACGTCTCGTAGCTGCAGCGTCTCTTTTCCCATTTTCCGTAAAAGGCCATCCAACTGCTCCATGAGTGCACGACCTTCTAAAAATTCAAATTTCGACATTAATTCCTCAGTACTGACATTTATTTTGCTGTGTGATTTACAGTTTGGCAATAAATATCTTCTCGTCGTAATACAACCCATCAACCCTTATAATATAATTGAAAAATTGGGGTAATTAAGTAATTATTATGGGACTTATATGCTCTTCGACATATGTATGTATATATTTGTCTGTGTGTATATGTTTATATATGTTTATATGTTTTTAATCTCTGTATCCATAAATATAAACATTTATTGCCATAACATAATCATAATTATCTTAATCATATTAATATGTATGTACTGCATTACTGCGGGCTGTAAGTCTGTTTGTACGTTTGTATTATTTGTTAACTTTGTTGGTTTGTATCATTAATACAGAAATTATCAACCGAATTAACTTTCACGGAGATTGAATGGTAGTTAAACAATACTTTCTAAGATCAATTAATCCTACAGAAATTGGCACTGGGACAGCGTGGTGAAGTACACTGCGAGCGTCACACATAAACAATGACATACACCCTCGCACATACACATGCATTTGAATTATTTGTGTTGCGGGATGCGGGCCAATTCATCGCAAACACCCATGACTCGAGAACAGATATTTATCCGTCACATAAATGCTCCGGCCGGGATTCGAACGCGATACCCCTCGCTTAGCAGGCAGGCTCATTACCAACTGGATCAAAGCCCTGAACTGCCAATGCTGACTGCCAATCAGTGAGTAGCTTAGTTGAAGGTTGAGGACAATTTTATTTACATTCAAGTATATTTTTTCGTGGTACACTGACCACTATTGTCGATAGCTAAATAGAAATAAGTATGTGTTCCTTTGAACTTCAATAAAACGAGTAACATATTAGATTGTCCCGTGTCGACATCCTTTTTCCTCAATTTAAACGAATTACCCTAATTGTTGGGAAACCCTTATGGAACATTTTCCTCTCATATACTCAATTAGGTAATTTAAATCCGAGGTGAAAGGTAAAACGGAAAGCACCTTTGTGATCAAGATTGCTCAGTGGATTATTAATAGGTGCTGCTTGTAGTAATGTTTAAGTAACGTATTTAAGCACGGTTTGCAGGTAAAGAATACTTAAATATAAAAGAAAATATTATTGATAAATAAAAAAACAACGGGTTTCACAAATTTTCAATAGCCCGCATTTTGACCCTCCGTGTGACACGGACATAAGCAAAAACTACATCACAAACATGCACGACCTGGTAACAAACATTTGTCACAAATGTTTGCACCGGGCGGGAATCAAATCCGACACATCACTAGGACACACAGAAAAAATAACGATTTACAGCTTTTGTTTAAGACACACTGGCCAGTTATAATTGATTGTGAAAATTTTATTAACAATTTAGTATTTCTCTCCACATTCCTTACAAGTTAAAATGAAATCTTTTTGAAATATGGATTTACGAACACTGTAGATTGAAACGGGAGTCGTTCCAGAGGTGTTACAATACTGTTGAATTCACCGTCTGAATTCATCAATAACATAGAGAAATAAAGTATACTCACAGAATATCTAAATAATTCAATTATTTTGAATTTCAATTCAAAGCGTCAGATATATAGATAGTAGTTTCGCTGTTTCAAATTGAACCAAATCCTGCTAAAGTGAAGCGAGCGAAATGAAAAGGGAAGATTTAAAACACACTTTTTTTAACTTTAACGGATTATCTGGTGTGGATTCTTTTTAAGGAATCGAAACAGCCAATGCCGAATGAAATACCGAAAACAGCCTGAAATTAAATGGTAAAATAGTTTTCAAAATTGGTTAAAAGATATATACAAAGAGTATATAATATTTCTTCACGAATGAAACCTAGTGCAAAATTTCATGCTTTACGAGGTTCATTGATTTCAGTCAGTATAATTTTATTATGTTCAAACTGGGCTGTTCGTGGACTTCTGTAATATAAAACAGAATAACCGATGCATTGGTGACCAAGAAGGTAGCGTGTATCCCGCTTTTATTATTATTACCATTTTTTATTAACTCGCTTTCTTGTATTTCTGTCCGGATGGACTTTTGCAATTGATTTTAAACTAACTTCCCGATGGGCTAGACACTTGAAATTTGGACCATAGCTCATCAGTGGATGACAATGCTGAAAATGTGAAAAAAGATGACGAAAAATTTTATACTTTTTAGTCCGTTATAAAAACGTGGTACATTTTTTTTTCATAAGTTATTTTATCGAATAGAAGATGATCGTTTCGGGAGCATTCATTAATTTTCATCCCCCTTGTTCAATAAGGAGTCTCTTTGTTGCTTAATACCAGTTAGCAAGTCAATTTTGCTCACTCGGTGAGGCAAAGTTGTATTAAATTAAGTTCGCAGTCAATTGTTCTTTTCCCATTTTAACGTTCGTTATGCTAAGTAGTGTAAGATGCGAGGTGACGCTAAGTGATTTGAGCGGTTCTAATTGGGTTACAATACTTTTCCTTATGTGCAATATTTGAGGAGTTCTGTGTCATACGAGCACAACGGAATTTTATTCCTTTCATTTTATACTTTACCTAGAATCATTTGTTACAACTGAGATTAAATTATGTGTATAATCCTTTTCTTGCTCTAGATTCAAACTAAGTACTCTTAACAAACATAAATTTTCTCTTTTGTTGCATAAATTTTTACTTTAGTATGATTCGATATATAATAATAATAATATATATATAATATATTAACATATGATTCGACGCGAAACAAAGTATTTCTACGCTTAAGGACCGAGTTAAATGCCCCGGCAGTCAATATTAAGTATCCTGGTATAAATGTTAATTACCTTCGCACTCGAAATCCATTTTCATTCGCATTAAAATTGATGCTTTCAAGTGTGCCTCCATTCTCTTGTCCTTCTCCCTGTGGGCCCCTGATTTTGCTATCTGTGTAAGAAATAGATATTTAGTTTCTATCACCGACTAAAATGAGTATTGATCTCGGTATTATCATCACTGCAACCTGTGATTGTCCCACTGGTGCCTCGGGTTTCACAATGCGAGAGGTTAGGGCCATGATCCGCTACGCCAAGTACGGGTTAGCAGATTTCACACACCTTTGAGAACGTTATGAAGAACTCTCAGGTATGCAGGTTGCGTTACAATATTTTCCTTTACCGAAGAAAGTGGTAATTAATTTGTAATACGCACATGATTTGAAAAATTAGCGGTGCGCGCGGGATTCGAATGTGAACCTCCTGTGCCAGAAATCCGACGTATAAAACCACAAGTCCATTACGGCTAAACTCTGTATGCGGGATGTAATTTAAATTTAAATTTCTTTAAACGTAAATGTTACTGTAGACTTTGTTATACACTTGGTAGGGTCCCAGGTTTGATTATGGGCCGAGGCACGCATTGCTTTAAGAGATACATGATTGGCTCTTGGAGGTTCGTTGTTTCCTAATTAAGTGCGTCCACGCCACTTGTAACAGAGGAGGTTTTGGTAGATGTATAAGGTGTTAGCGTTTATTTGTTTGCTGACTAGTCACCATTTTCGATAAATCTGCACCGCGGTTAAGTTTTGCGATAGGACATTTTGCGGAGTTGCTATTTGCTGAATTTAAGAAATCGCATCTACACTAATAACAAAGGTAATAACAAAAAAATTACAAAATACAATTATTGAAAATAAGGGTTTCAGATTCGAAGTATACGTTGTCTTATTCGTTGAGTATTTTATCTTATGTGCTTATATAATTTTATTTTCTATTACTGTTTCAAAAAGGTGCTGTTGAAATTTAAGGTTAAGAAACGGTGAAAGAAACTTTTTGAAAATTTCAATAAGTAAAACACGGATCAACTTTGAGACTTAATTTTTACACTTCGCCTCCTAAAGAGATTGCTTCACATTGCCTGAGGGATACCAGGGCGCATCCTATATGCTTTTGTTTTTAATCAAATTAATTCCTTGTTTGATGCTTGTGTGCATGATTTTCCTGCACACATACCTACTTATTGTTATTAATATTGCCATTAATGTATTAATAGCTACGGTCCTCGTCCTAAGGTCGTTCTTCCATGAAGTCAAACGTGATATGATGCAGCCTGTATTGAAATCAGCGCTGAACATCTCTCAATTTTTCTTACAATTTAGGTACAGGAATTTATTTTCGTAGCAATAATTTGACAAAGTGTGTCCTACGTAATTCTTTTTCTTATTTTCTCGGTATGTGCCAAAAACTAGCGTTTACCTCTTGTGCGAATGGTGTAAAAAGATGAATAACGCAGTCTTATTATACAAACTAACGAGAAGAGTACCGGCAAGAACTGCCGAGGATAATATATTTTATATAAGAACCTCTATGACACAATCGTGCCATTTACAATGTGACAGTTCTGTTATATCTAGTCATAAACGAGCCGCTTGTTTTACTTAACCAAAAATTTGAAATGTAAATCTTAGTACCTTGAGATTTTTAACTAGATTGAGGTACTCTTTCTTAAGCGTCCGTAGCAGGTGGTCCTGTCTCCTGAACTGCGGATGGACACCCATTGTTCTGTGCTGTCGATCTATCTGTATCATGCGGACCTGTGAAAGACCACGAGGTTACGTTCATTCCAGGTGGTTTTCGATATGAACACAAGCGCATGATGCAGCGGTGAATCAAAGAGGAACACATATAATAATTTAAAGTATGTTTTTTGCGTGAAGGTAGAGTTCTTCATTTGCCTGGTTAATTATCAATATGTAGAGAACATATTTCAGTTTGCAGAGTCGGAGAGTTCAGCTGAATCAATTGTTGGCCATTATCATAAAACGTATTAATTATTGGTATTCAGAAATAAGGTACATTTTCACTGTTTACTATCAAACTTGATGATGCGATTCGAATTGTTTTGATAGTACGATTTCCATCCATCCATCCATTAGCCTTTCGAAGTGCACTGTTGGACATAGGCCTCCCCTAACTTGCTCCACTTTGACCGGTCCTGAGCGCTCTGTATCCAGTTATACCCGCTGTCTTCTTCAGGTAGTCACTCCTCTCGACCAGATTGGCGTCCTATGCTTCGCTCGCCAAGATGTGGTCGCCATTCGAGGACCGTTCTTCCCCAAAGGTTGTCGGTCCTTCGAACTATGTGGCCGGCCCATTGCCACTTCAGCTGGTACGATTTAAATGATCAAAACGTACCAAACAGCACACATAGATAGATTTCAAACAAACTTTAAACAACTATACCTATTGCATTATTTTTATATGTGTATGTATATATTAAAGAATATGTCTACCTCGTAGGTCTACCTTATGAAATACTTTATACCTGTCAGAATAAGATATATAATTTTCCTTTTGGTAAATATTTCTTAAGCCCCATTGGTATCCCAAACTAAACAAGTAAGTTGCGTAAGTAAATATTTTAAAGAGATTAAATCGAAAACCACCATCATCATTATCCTCCTGCCCTTATCCCAACTTTATTCGTGGTCGGCGCAGCGTGTATTTTTCTTCCATACTTCTCTATCAGCCGTCATCTCACTAGTAATTAAATCGAAAACCAATCAAATCAATTCAGACACGTTTTCCTGGATAAGCCACGTCATGCACCTGAATCAAAGCGGGAGGGAGAGTGACATAAATAGGTGAACAGTTACTTGACGCTGCAACCTCAGGTGTTCATCTTCCATTTTAGTGGAAATTTCTAGATCACTCTGTTGTTCTACGGGAGCCGTCATTTCTCAAACCGAATTGCTTTTAGAATTTTCTACAAATGTATATTTATGTGTATAAAAATAATTAAATTGCCAATAATTTCAGTGTTTTTCTGAACCATCTAGATTATACAAATTTTACAGTGGGATATTAAAAATGTGACGTGAGATGATTTCTTTTAACTTGTTTTATTGTAAGAGGCCAATGTGTCAATAAAAGATATGACTTTATCATCGAAGTATTAGTATATAATTAGTTACCATGAAAATGTGTTTAAAATTATATAATGGATCATTTT
Source organism: Megathymus violae (assembly GCA_003671415.1). Lineage (NCBI taxonomy): Eukaryota > Metazoa > Arthropoda > Insecta > Lepidoptera > Hesperiidae > Megathymus > Megathymus violae. The sequence goes on along the minus strand of PDGT01000066.1, from coordinate 1,078,011 downwards.
AAAATTTTATTAATTTTAATATCGAACCACGAAATTCAATTGCAAATGTAAATTCAATTAAATTTGTAAGTACTTTTATGTTCTTTTTTTTTTGCTTCTAGTACCGTTTCGAAAAGTTGCTGTAAGTATGAGGAAAAGAAACGGTGAAAAAAATCCTGTGCGCATATTTTTACTTAACATATGACGATTACACAGCAAGTTTGTCACCTGCACGAAACTGGTTGCGGCGTTATCATTTCCCGGGGTCTTTGTCAATTATGTATTCATCTATACCATATTGTCCTTTACTTACAACGTGTGCTTTCACTCATCGCTTGAAAAATTTTAATATCTTACAAAAAGTTACGATTATGAGCTCTTGTTCGTTATAGTGCGTTCACTTTGCGTTTTACGAAACCATTAAAGTTAACAACAAACACTGCCCCACCTTAATTCGCTTTAAAACAATCCTTACGTTAACGAATACCCTCGATCTTGAAATATTGTTGCTCATTAAATTTTCTCAGGCGTTGCATAATTCTTATGATTGCTTCATTATTAGCGTCTCCTTTCCGAGTTACATGGATTAAAAGTTGTTTATTTTAATTTATCAATCCTACAATACCAAAAAGCATCCAAACTACAATAAATAAACTAACGTTAATCTCAAATTTTGCGGAAATTTATCCAATTTCAATTATTAAAAATATATTATATGTTGTTCTGTAATATAAAACGTATACGTGTGATAAATTTGTATTAGTTAATAGAAGAAAAAAAAAGTCTATGATCGCGTTCGAGAAATACTGTCCTTTTTGTTGTTACTCCATTTACAGACTCTGTCAGGCACAAGGTGTTCGCAATTCCATCCATATTTGAATTCTAGATGACCTTCCCAGCTCGTAGGGCACCCTGCTGAACTTCAACGAGATCTAATGATCAGTTCTGTTTAAAGTCACTCTGTACCACTCGGTTCAATCCCGATGGTAGTCGTGCTGGTAGAAATCTGGTAGAGCTCTTTACTTTCACTAGCTCTACCATGCTCCTTCTAGAATCAATATGAAGCTTTTGACGTGCACTGGTTGCAGTTAAAAAGCCAGGTAAAAAGCGTTTATCGCTTCTCTTTTACTCAGAGATGCTTCGATGAAGCCTGTGCTGCTATGAATATTAATAGCCGCGGTGACCACTCACCATCACAGTTACCACCAGGTTGCCCGCTTGTTAGTTGTCAGCTGCTGACATAAAAAAGTACGCGTTACGCACTAAATCGCTCTTTGCTTAAACTCTATATTTGATGACGCCATCGAAAACACCATAAGCCATAATTCAATCAGAGCCGTGGTACATGTCTGTGAAAAACACTAGTGTTGTTGTTATGTCAGTTATTGCAATGATCTTAGAAAAACAGAGACAATAAGTAAGAATTTAAAATGGTTTATAGCGCCTGAATTAAAATAGCGTTCACGCAATAGAGTAATGATTAATTTACCGTATGAATGACAATTGACACGCACATTACACTGTGCCTTTATTGCCGTCTCTGGCTTTTTGTAATTCTTCGTGACTATTCGCGTGTACACTACGGGGCTGGTACAATTTTATTGCAATCATAGTTATCTTGGCGAGCGGCTAAAAACACTTAAATTTATGAAAACAAGGTGTAATTTTACTAAGAGAAAATTTATGTAGTATAACCATTGTGTAACGGATGGATTGTGTGAAGGATGATATGGCTAGAATGGAAGTTACTAGTGAGATGACGTCTGATAGAGAAGTATGGAGGAGAAATACATGCTGCGTCGGCCACAAATAAAATTGGGATAAGGGCAGGAGGATGGTGATGATGAACAATTGTGTAATGCTAAATGAATGTTCTGTTACTACTTATTATATTAAAATGATATGTGAGAACATGAAAAATATATTTGACATGCGATAAGTAATAAACAAGGAAAAAATATATAGATTTTTTACGGCGACAATAAAATGAGATATGCTATTTTATTCCTTTTGGGTATACAATAAATTTTTAATATATTATCATATATAAAAAAAACGAAATATGTATGAAAATTAAGAGCATTACTTATTCATAATCAGAAATTTCTTCGATTGGGCCTAAGTAGTGGAAAAGGGAGACAATGTTAGTGCATATTCTAATCAGATACGATAGAACATTGTCATCGAGCGTTAGCGAAATAGAAATCTGTGACGTGTTTTTTAAATACGGAGAATGTTTCAGAAACAGTAGAAGGTACCGAGTTTCACGACCCGACAATCTGACCTGAACAGGAACGGGTAAAAAAGCTGAACTTATATGTAGGAAATCGATTGAGAAGGTAGGTATTTATGTGAATCAGAATCATATTATGGTTACAATGAATACATAGTTACAATAAATGCAAATCTGGGGAAACGGTAGTCTTCGTCAATATGAGCGAGAAAAAAAATAGAGTAATATCTACCTTTTTCAAACTCTTATAATTTCCGTCGATAATGCTAGGGTGTTCAAGTTCTCAGCGTGACATGAGTTGGCAGCTCATAAAATAGATTTTGTTACACTTATGTAGCTTTTATATCGTGTCTCTCGAGTTATTAAGTTTAATTTATACTAAATAAAGTGTGAAGCAACAGAAATGTTTGCGTATCATCTAAAGTATTACGTGCCAATGAAAATCACAAAACAGTATTCAAAGATTTGAATAAAAATATCATCGCTTCACTAACTGGCAATGCAGTCACATGTGTGCCGATATCAATAGTAGAGGAGCTCTCGAGAATTGAGACGAACCGTATGTTGGCTGTACTGGAGTTGTTATCTAAGAGCACAATTTGACACTGTATTTATTCATCGAAATGTTTTTCATGCAAACTTTTTTCGTACCTGAAGCTTTAAAGCGACGTCATGAAAACCAAAATATATCGAGAATTCCTAAGTATTTCGCATCCAATTAGTTTCAATTCACAATGCGCTGTCTGCGTTAAATATTGAAGTCACTCAAGGTATTGCACGGAGAACTCACTCACTACACGCAGCTTAATGTCAGTGTACAAAGTATTATAATATTTTACAATTGAAATAATATTTGTTAGAATATTTTGTTAAAAAATATCCGTTTCAAATGAAAAATTATTTTGTGGAACTGCCTTTTCCAGTTTGAAGTGGAACGATCAGAATTATGAATGAATGAAATTAGATAGACTGATGTGTCCTCACAATTTTTAATCTGCAATAATTAATTTAATCTGTGTAACTGTAACTTTTTGCGTTTGAGGTTCTCTAACAAGTTAAGCCAAGTTAGCCTGAAAAGTAGACGAAAACGCAGAAGGGCCACCTGATGGTAAGTGTTTACCGTCGCCTATAGATATACATAGGTAATATCAGAGTAGTCAAAATTGCAACGCCGGCTTTGGAAGAGAGCGTTTTTCATACCTTTGCGACAGACCGCCATATTCGGGAATAACTCGGAAGAAAGTTCGTTTCACAATTTACATGTGCGTGTTTCGATGTTCAGGGAACTTCATTCTACAGTGGGTGGTAGTAGTTTTCTGGACTTGTGGTGTACCACGCTACTGCTGGTTCTTCTGCATGGAGGTCGGGTTTTCAAACTGCCTTTAAACGAGGGTAGTTCGTTCAAGCTTCATAAGTGAAATGTTTTAACCTGTTTCGGTTTCAGTAACTGAGTGCCGGTTAACGGTGACGACTTGTTATTATTTTTGTAGGATAGGTAACGGTTAAGTTTCCAATGGATACTCCGATTAGATAAGATCTATTGTATTCATAGGATCACTTACGCATCAAAAGATGGTTCTACTGCTCAGATAAATCCGTCGGGAATTCCTCTCCACATAAGATTTGAGGAAAAACGTCTGTTCCTTTAAAATTCCATATAAATATAATTTTTTTGTGCACTTATAAATTCCTATTTTTCTTAAGTACTACTTTGTTAAGTTTAAGTCTTAGATTTTTTAAGTAAAAATAAATACATGTCTATTACAGAACATGTCGAAGTCACTTTTTTATATATTATTTGTAATTTTATTGTGCTTATCAAACCGAGTATATGATTTTTTCTATTGTGTGTCAAATAAAGAGCATATATGACAATAAAAATAATGTCTTTGTGTTTAAAAAAGACACTATACCTATGTACCTTTGCAACCACTTGTCAATTATTAACTAACAAACACTCGACAACCCTGAGTTTGTTCAACGAACGAACAGAACAGGTCAGGTTTGAAAAAAAACCTTTGCGTTCGCATGCGAATATTCCGCACATAAAGGGCCACATTAGGTAACCTCTGTGCCTTAAGTAATACAGTTGATTTCACCGTAGAAATGTTTCTTAGAAAAATTTTGCATTCTACAAAATAACTATCGCTTCGTTCAGACGAGGCTAATACGCATTTAAATAACAGGGGAAATTATTTTATTGTTTCACAAGAAAATATTTTCTTTAGAATGAGCAATTATTTTTATATGAACTAAAAAATAACAGTTTTATTTTTATTTATTTATTGTTTATTTGTATACGCACAGGTACAAAGTTACACGTTGCAATAAGATTTATACAACCCATTACGCTTTGCCAGTGTCGGCGTACAAATATCAGCTCATTATTTATTTATAATATTTGTGTCGGTAACATTATATAAAATCGAACATTAAGAGTAATTGTCACGTACATAACCATAGCAGTATGAAAGCGAAAGAAGTACTGCGATGGTAGTTCCGTGTGCGCACTAGCCAGCGGTTTATGTATGTTTTTACGTGATTTTTGTGTGAGAGCTTCAACAGCTTTCGGTTTATGCTGACCCCTGACCAACTGAGAGGCCACGGTAACAAGTTGCTTCATATAGAACTTCCCCGGGCAGCACATCACTTAGATTGATCTAGACGGTAATTGTGAATCATGGTACGGTGCTTCGCCCGTCCGACTAGCGACCGCCTTAGTTCTAAAAACTTAAAGTGCTTCCGTTGTCTTCATCTTTCGGTTTCGATGTTATTGTTGGGACATCATTGGTGTTCAGTTTGTACGTGGATGGCTGGAGACACTACTCTTGACGTGGCTCGCTTGCGTATTTGCAGCTATTACGGCAAAATTCATATATTACTGACAACCAACATCTTAAAACAAACATTATTCCAAAATTAAATTCATCAAACTTTTGTTTTTTGGAAATACATTTATGTACGTCATTTTTTGCTTCCCTATTTCTTTCTACCCTTATTTCTTTGAGTCCTTTTCATTTATCTATATCATAATATCCTTTACTAATCAGCTGTGCTTTAACATAATGCACTCTTCTATGCATCCTCTCTTTTAATGGACACGTGGAGCTATTAACTTGGTTACAAGGTTTGTAAACCAATTTTACAATAGATTAACATCTAGTTTCTATAACTTCCTTACTGTTATCAGTCCATTTCCATTTTGTATGAATTTACCTATCTTTACCCTTATTTAACCTACATTTTTATTTAGAAAGCAAGAGACTCTCAGAGTGACATATCCACTTTATGGGTAAAAAATCAAAATGTTCCTATATTCATGTATACTTCAACGATACGTGACCAACAGTAAGGAATACTTAGGTTATTGGAATTTCCGGTAAGAAGTTTTTAAGACAGCTACTCATATAGCAACCATGAAAGCGGGTTCTACATGAATATTTTTTAACATAATGGATTTTGATATTAAATATTTTTTGCTATCTGATATTTATTGTCCGCGATATTGAAGGGTGAGCGAAGAAAAAACGCAAGTATTACGTAAACTTTTCCCGTGTTTTTTGTTAGTTTTCCGATACTAGTATCAGAATTAAGAGAGAATTAAATTTCTTGAGAATAAGAAAGTAATCGTGTAAGCAGATATTCTTCGGCGGTGCCGAAGACACAGTTTTCACACTGGTAAATCTGTGTATGACTTTTTCTTTCTTCATTCTTTCTATTTACAAATAGCAGGCATTCGAATATTTTTTTGTTATTTTAACAAACATTTAATAAGTTACTGTTTGTCTCAACTTATTGTTTTTGATTTCGCTAGCGTATTAATTCATTTATTATATAATTCATAAATTTATGACAGCTACTCTTATTGCTGTAGAATAGCAGTCATAAATTTATTTACTACCCTTTAACAGAAGTCCTATGCTTACACTTATTTTATATTTGGAGGGAATTAATCCAATTCGAGATATAACAAACTCTCATGACCCGAGAACAAATATTTATCTGTTACGCAAAGGTCGGCCCCGGCTCGCAATTGAACCCAGGACCACAAACTCGGTAAGTAAAGTCACTACCAAACTGGGTCGACAAATATGAATTAAAAATATGCTATGTTAAATTAATTATTTTCAATAAATTATTTTCATAATTAATTGACACAAATTTGGACCACGATTCGACAAAAACCAAAAGGTCAGAGAGTTTACGTGACCAAAGTTAAAAGCAAAGTGAGCCTTGAGCATGTGTTTCTACCGTCTATTTTTTCAGCTAAGTTTAAGATTCATTTCTCACATGTATTTTTTTAATACCTAACAATATGTAATATTTTTTTTATTTTATCGCAGATATGCATTATTTTCGGCATAGCGGATATACAGTTCAGGATTTGTGACTCTATGAGTGTTTTTTGTGTATCTATGACGCAAATCACTGTTTTTTTCTTATTCAGATTTTTAACATATATGTAACTTATATTATGATTCAAAATTCAACACGGAAATAGACTTGCCTCCGCGGAACTTTCCAAAGCGAACCAAGATCGGGTTACTGGTGTTCTACAAAAACTTATCCACACGAATAACACAAATAAATTGACTGTTGGAAACTGCATGCACGGGGATAGAGTTCTAAAAACATTTATGTGGTATTCAGTCGCAAAGAGACTTTTAATAAATAGACACTGTTGGTTTTTTGTGCAAACATTAATCAGTAACTTAGTTGACTGAATATCATCCAGCGGAAGCGCCATCTATATGTTTAAGCTGTTCACGCTTCCTGTTCAAATCATGTGTATAAAAGCCCCTCACTGCAGAAGCAAGCTCTCTTTCTGCTGATATACTTGAAATGAAGCAGTCATGTCACTTCCCAGTGATATTAAATATTAATACATATATTATTAGTATACAAAATCCACGGCTTGGACGTTTTCTTTTGGCGAATTTAACCTTATTCCAATATAGACTATCCGTAAACATTACAAATGTTCAGTGGAGTAGACTTTTTTGTGACGAATAAATGTTTGTGTCATTTAGCACTTCTATGCACTTCACGGCCGTTGGTTTTACCGCTTGGCAAAGCCATGTTTGAAATTTTTACGTCGGCGGATTTCCGACTTTAATCATCATTATTACAACCCATAGTTGTCCCCATTGAACATTGAAAACGGGTTACAGTTAAGTTCACAATGTTGGCAAAGTGCAGTTTAGCAGACTTGACATTTGAGAACATTACACTCACGTTCATGATGTTTTCCTTCAACGAAGCATGGATAATTAATTTATAATACGCACTAAACTTGCTAAATTACAGCCCTGTGCAAAATTCGAGCTCGGTCTCCATGTGGTAGACTGACGTTCAAACCACTTGGCTACCGACATCTGTCTAATAATAACGACTAGGAGCGATGGTTAAAATCATCACTGTATTGTCCGGTACTTCTTAGGGTATCCACGTTAAGGGATACTGGGAACTAACACTAACGCGCTCACTACTACACACAGCTGTGTGCGCTGCCACACGTCCGATCCGTATCACGATCGTCACAAGACTGACTTTGTTCATCGTAAGACTCCCCGTTTGACAACTATCCCCTCCACCTACTGACCAGTTGATAACTACCTTCTTTACATGTAGCATTACGGTCATCCATCCAAATCCCAAAACGCCCGCGTTGCTTAAATCCATCGATCGCTTAAGATGTTACAATCAATCAGGCTATAAATGCTTTATTACTTCTGCTTCAATTACTTACTTTGTATAAAAGCAAGCTAACGTGCAAGCTTATTTGGCGTTACCGATAAAAACATCGCCATTTTAACAAGAATGTCGTCACATCAGTGTTCACTTAGTATAATTCGATTAGTATTATTCGAATATAATCATTAAATAGTGTTCAGTTTTATTGGTTTTATATTAAGAATAATAAAACCCGTCAGTAGCTACTAACCATAAAAAAAGAAAATCAGTCGACAAACAGAGTGGAGACAAAAATTTATTTTTTTTGCTTTTACCTATTTTCATTATTAATATCACATGAAAAAAAAAACTAAAAAATACTTGACATTTCTGTGCATTGTTTGCTCTATATTAGCAACTGAAACGAATAGACCAACCGCTGTATTGTTAATTTAATAACAGTTTGTTTGTTTATTTACGGTACAGGGCACTTAAAACTTTTGAATAGATTTCAAATGCAAATGATGTCGCCAAAGGCTATCTTTAATCAGTACCACGTACGTGTAATGGTCTCTGTAGAGTACGTATCTGCAACGTAGTCTATCACGTTGCTTTTGTAGTGGTCGGCGGAAAGATATGTGGACAAAAATAAACGTTTGTACACTCACACCCTCTTATTTCCATTACCTGTAATACGGGTGGCATGGGAATACACAACAAATTATTAGTCATATATCTGATACAATCGAAAATCATTCCCAAGATCTTTATTTCTACAAACATAGTTTCTACCTAATAGTCTGAGGGTCGTTCTATTATCTGTCGATAATAATGTACTCGTATGTATGTATGTATGTATGTCGATAATAATAGACTAACAGATTAAGGTGCCCTCCGAGGCACGGAAGCGCTTGTGAAAACGTCTCGTTGTACAGCTGGAATGTTTGCTACTTATACAATATTTTTATTTTCATGTTTTTACAATCCCTCATGAATATATAGATCCCTTATGGGATCATTCGCTTGTCTTTCTGTCTGTACATCTGTCATTTGTCCTGTTCTCAATATGTAGCCAGGGGTGGTGATTTTAATTCAGTGAACCATGAGTAGTAGAAATGAGAGTAGAGATAGACGGAACCCTTTACAGCACACGAAGATGGTGTACACACGTGTGCACGTTTATCAAATTTGTATAATAATTAATCAACGTTTGCACACACTCACACCCCCGCACCAGGATTTTCTGTGTTGCGGGTGGCATGGACATACACAAATATGACAACACAAACACCCATGACCCGAGAACAAACAATTATCTGTCACATAAATATCTGGTCAGGCCGGGAATGGAAGCCGGAACCCCTAGCTCGGCAGGCAGGGTAACTACCAGCTGGGCTATGTGGTCGTAATGTATGTATAAATAGGCAAGAAAAAACATATTTCCTTGTTTTTTCTTTTGTACCTATTACAAAGAGTCGTCTTGAAATTATGGTGTCGAATTTTGACCACGAGGCGAATGCTAGTTATAATTTAAAATGTTGTCAACACATACATATGTTTGCAATTGACGTGCTAATTTTCAGATTTTTATAATAACTTGAAGTCATCCATTATGCATTCTACATTAACATGAAATCTAACTTGTGACTCCATCAGACTGGAAGTTCGAAAGTTGGGCGTCATCCAGTGCATCGCGCTATATGATCCAAGTTGATGTAGCGCTCGCGAACAGAACGAATCTAAGGTTCGGTGCGGAAAGTACAATTAATATTCGGAAATAAAGCAGACTTGGCTTTACAACGTCGATAGATAAATGTATATACGCTTCGACAAACACAAACAAGAATCCCCAAAAGTTTTGGCTTCCACATGAATAACCAAGCTTTGAATGGAAAGCATTAGTAGGCTTTGTACTCGTAATGTACCTACCCGTAAGTCTGGTAGCTATAGCTAAAACATATACTCGTATTTAATGACTGTACGAATTGGAGCTTATCATTGACATAGGTATTTTAAGATACCTAACTTCACAAATCAAGACTTTTGAACAGTACAATACAAATCCAGTCTCGTGCTTACTAGACAAAGTTCCTACACTGAGCCACGAGATCATAGTCTGCTTCCAAACTACAGCAACAGCCTTAAACTACGCGACTGAAGAAAAGTTGTATGAAAGTTTCACGAACTTTGCGAAGGTCTAAAACAGTACTCTAATTCGTTTATTGTCGCTAAGTTCCCGCGAGTGGCCGCGAGTGGCCGCACGCAGGCGCCGCTTCCCGCCGTTTTCTGTGAGTGATGCCATTCGGGGGAACCTTCCCTTCCTCTCATGCTAATGGTGCGTTGAGGATTGCACTACGTAACCGCTCCAGACAAGGAAACGGAGAGTGGAAGATGCGTTACTTTTAATATATCCTTTGTAGTCATTGACACGACTATTAGGGTCTATGTACGAGTTATTTAGTTATTTGTAATAAATTGCTACGCATGAAACTATGTAATGCTATTATATTTATATAAAGCTAATGGTTTTTTAAAATAGATCAGACAATAGGAATTTTCCCTCCTGTTGAGTTAGTGGACTGTAATATGTATTTAATCATCTTACTCGAGCTCGCAGGCAGGCACAGTATCCTGCCGTCTGGATAACTCCACCGTTGTTAATTATTGAAACTGTGTATGCTCCTGATTAAGTAGATGCTACAACTCATGAAAATATATAATCAACGACAAATAAAATTCTATTTCAATTCATAGAGCCATTTCTTAGTACGGTTGGTTTTAAAATCGTTCAAACAGAAACTCTAAATAGCTTGAAGCAATTTCTTTTACGGCTAAATTTAAAGGTATTCGAAGATCTTTTCTCGGGCCAACTACAATAAAATCCTAAGCTTGAAAACGATGAACAGTTTGTTAATAGTTTAGATTCTATGTAAATTTTATAATTTAAATATAATTAAGGTATGTTAAAACACGTTAGTAAACCACATAACTTTGAGAAGATGACATTCTTAATTACTCTTTAGTTATAAATTGTTTGTAGGTTCGAATCGATTTTCTTGCACCCTACCGCAGGGCATAGGAGTAGAAAAGCTTGTACTATCTGATTTCCTTGAAATGCATTGAAATACTGAGATTGGCCTTAGTCATTGCGGATAAAAGAAAAAAAAAGATTTTGAATGAGTTAGAGTACCCCATGTACTGGCGCAAAAGGAAGCAGGATGCGTAATAGCATTAAGTTTTTAACGACTCATATCTAACGATAATAATAATATGGACAGTTTGAATTGCTCTTAGAAATTATTTATTACCGAAGGTTTTATTTCTTGCATTTCATAAAATCTAGATTTTCTAAAACTTGCGTCTTAAGTCATTTGATTTACACTACTTTCTATAAAAAAAATTGTGTAAATAAAATGATTTGTAAGTCGTTACTTGACATACCCGTATATATCTCGTATACAGACTTGAAAGTCTGACCGACAACGGCACAGCTACGACTCCAAAACCCGGCACAATTGATCGTTCAAATAATTCCCTGAATGGTGATTCTTTCCGGGAAAAGCTCTGAATGTTTACTACTTGCCACCCTGTACGGGAATTCGGCTCCCTTCGATGCAGCCACCCAGTGATCCGACCAGTCAGTAGATTACGCGCCGCCGACCCGAGCGCACGCCCCGGGCCGACGTTACCGACATCGGGAGATTATTCAAAAAAATGTGCACAGTGATATGTAGAGTGATCTAACCAAGTGCCAATGTGTTGTCTGTGTGTCAGCGGCCAACAACCTACCAAGCCGTAAGTACCGTACCGTTTATGACAACGAAACGCGATTTTTGGACTCGCCGAGCGTCCGGGCGTGTAGAGATTCTAGGTTATTTTCGCGTAAATATTTCACAGGCGAGAGAAACTACTACCATTTACCGGAGTAAATGGATCTGGGATGTCACCTTGCGTGGCTTTTTCTTATTTGACAGTTATTTATTTTCCTCTCGAGTTGATTTATATTACTCAATTTAAAGTAAATAAGGAACTTCGTTGACATACCTCGTGCATTATTATTTTTCACATAACTTACTACTTTACTCTTCTTTATCTTTACTTTTACTTTACTCTTCTTTAACTACTTTAATCTTAATCAAAATATTATTAAAAATACTTCTTTTTCGTTTAAAGATATAATTAATGTTTCCTACACTTAACATCAATATTCCCTGTAAGTCTTCGTGTTTTAAGTTTAACGAATATTATTAAATACATAAACTATGTCGTTATATTTCAACTTAATTATAATAACTTATAAAGCTTATTAAGGAGCTTTGGTACTGTAGTGAATACTTTTCAATAATATATTTATTACGATTAACACAGTATATATAAATATTGGCTACAACTGATTAAACAACAGATTTTTACGCCGGAATTATCTCAAAATCCAAACCAAACGAACCAAAATACCAAAATCAATTTGACATAGGAGAACACTGGGAGCAGTAAAAATAATTAATATTCTTCTGTAATAACGTCGGTTCATCTGCGTGGAAAATGTTGCTCAGGCATTTTTATCAGGCGCATATATATTACATATAGGTTAAAAGTGATTATTCAGAATTAAAAATCATTATGCACATAGAATCGATATAAAGTTTTGAACATCAATTTTTCACGTCTTCTACTATCAGTATCTACTTATGTATCAATCTAATTACAGCGTGAAATGAAATAAGATATTTTTTTTCTTGTTTTTTATTTTGCTTCATAAAGGATGTAAGTGGACTTTCACATGTCATTCCACAGTCTTGGCGGAAGGTTTTTGCCAGGCATACTCGTATAAACTTCCGACATTTGTGTTGGACATATATCTGTCTACAACGGAGCGGTGACTGACCACGCTTTAGGCTATAATTTAGAGGAAAATTCCCGTCTTCAACAATGAGCCACTAACGTACATATTATGTATTAGCAACACATTTTTAACTCAATAGTGACAATAACAATAATGACAATTATAAATTAAATAAATACTTTGGAAATGCGTCTTAGTTAACTTGACGGTATATATCTATTTGACATTGTACGTATATTTTATTAACTTGTTAGTAATAATTAGGTTTTAGGTCAATCTACGTATGGTAAGTGGCAATGTAGTTTTCAGTGATAAAACGCATAAAGTGAAAGCCTATTCACTGTTGCGTTAAAGCTGCTTTCAACACGTAAGCACTAACGCTTCTATTCCAAACCTCTTAACGGAATGTCCATATTTCCATTGTGAAAACCTAGTAATAAACTCTCAGATTTTTATCACGAATCCTAGATACATATATAAATAAATGTGTGTAGTTTACTTGTACTTACATTAAAATCGATATCATTCTTCGTGAATACTTTATGTATAATGTTAGTTGTATTCTAATAGTCCTTTTGAATTATAACAATATTCTGCCTTTACGTTACTTAACAAATTTTAAAAAGTATTTAGGTAGTGATGTAGGCAAGTATTTGTAGGGTCAATTAGAATACAAAAAAGTTTGGTTTGTGTGAAACAATAGTAAAAGAATAGCAGGGAAATCTATATTACCTAATCTCTGAAACTATTGAGCTTAAAATTAAAATAGAAATGGCAAACGTAGATAATTAACCAAAGTTTACAGGCGTACCGTACTTTAGCTACTAAAAGAAACGTGAAAAACATTCCTATCCCCATTTTATTGTGTACAGTTTTTTCAATATTCCATCTACTAAATCAGTGCGATGTGCTATGCACGGTTGGTAATTGTGATTAGTTATTTTAATTTAAATGATAAACTTATGCTTTGATATTGAGAACCATTAATTAAAACGCCGATAACCGACTTGCCGCATATTATCGACATTAAATTACCAAAACTCAGTTGATGAATGTGTTTAACATGTTTTGTAGTCTGCATATTAATATTTAGTTTGATATTCTGAACTCGTAATTAATATTAGCGACGTCAATGTAAGTTTGCGAGTGAAACGTGCTTCAGACATTGCCAACGCCAGTTCCGCGTAACTTTCGTTAACCAAATTAAAAAAATTACAAATTCAAGCTTTGCCGCGTTGCCGTAGCCTTGATGTTTGATGTTTTTTAAAAGTGGACGTGACCATGAAAATTGATTGTTGGATATGGAAATTTTTGCCTTAGAGTAGACGCTGTAGCATTCGGATAATTTCACTCTACTTCAAACAGGAGTAGTGCCCTATTTATATTCATCATAAATCGAATACAATGTTATTCGAAGTTGGTTTTACGAACGCGTTTAGAAATTGAACTACGTCATCGCTGTAAAAAATCTCTACGGTGGGTATTCCCTGAAGAAGAAGCGACAAGAAACTTACAGAAGGAACTAATGTGTATCAAACCCGTGTTCAAGCAGTCCTGATGTAAAAGTGCCTTTAAAGCTTTAAAGGGTCAGCCTAATATATTATAATATTATCTAAAACGAATTGTGACACAACAGTTAATATATTTATGTCATTTCTGTAATATATATATTGACACAAAATCAATAGCTGAACCCCATAACAATAGATACGTAAGTTAAGAGCTTTACTTTCTTAACAGCGTAGGCAGTGGAACTAAGTCTAATAAGGGTTCAATATGAGGATTCCATTATAATCGAGGGTTTATAGTAAGGTACGAAATGTCGAGTTTACTAGTTCAAGCACTTCCTTATTCACAGTAATTTGTGTAAACCTGTCACTTGAGAACGTGAATTTAGTACATTTCTTTGGCGTTTAACATAAGACTTGTAACATGTGTATATAAACATTTGGGAAACATTATTATATACATCGTCAAAAAATTGTTTTTTTTTATCTAATTTAAAAACTTAGGAGATGTCATCAACTAACGGTACAATTACACACAAGTCCTTAGTGAGATAAGAAATACCATTTTTATATATGAAAAATAGCAGTGGTCTCAATATTGTTCCTTGGTCCATTCCTATCGTAATGGGTTCTTGGAGCTCCGTTCCATTGATAACTAATATTTTAATACTATCAGTAAAATAACATTTTATAAAGCTAATTGATTGTGTTGAGACACCATACCTAAGTTTCTTTATCAACATATTATAATCAGTGCAATCGAATATTCTTGAAAGATAACAAAATATATCTATGGCATCCTGTTTGCATTTCCAAGCATCAGACCCCAGAGATCAATTGTTTTGTTAATATCGGTAGACTGAAAAATTCTTATAATTGTATCACACGTCATGTGTTCAAAGCTTAATAAATTCAGGCATTTTCAACACATTATTTAATGATGTTCATAGGAAGCTGAATGTTTGCATTTAGATTTTTTGTGATTTTATGCGGTATTTTTGGGAGAAATCTTCAAATACGACCACAACCGTTTCCTTATTAATAATGTTACGGGTAGCTTTGATTTTGATTGCAGAGTTAGTTATGTTATTAGCAATGTAAATCAATTTAACTGTCGCACATTCTGATTTATGTAAGTATGAATAATTGTCCCGAACAGTAAGGTTGAACCACAATCTTAATTTCAACAATGCTTACGTCTATATCTTTTACTAAAGGTCCACTCATTTTATGTAATGGAAAGATCAAAAACCATGTATATTATTATTTTGTAATGGCTATCCTAGGTTCATGGGCTACACTGCTTATCGAGCTATGGGTTAAATATCCTTTATTAACAATAAAAGACCCGAACACTTGTAAAAATAAATTAAATAACGTAAAGCCATTGACCCATTTTCCGGGAATGTGGGTCTATTACACCAAATAACAGATGCTTATTTTTTGAGCTGCCACATGTAGACTAAGAGTGATTGATCGGGGAAATTAATCAAGAAAGCTTTTTAATGCCATTGTAGTAACGGGATAAAGCAAATGGCTCGTCTTGTCAACCGTAAGTTAATGACAGAGTTATGCAACGTGGGTGTGGTTGGGAGTAAACTAACTAATAGTCGGTAGAATGGTGGTAAAATTGGATCGGGGCAATGTAGACTTCTTAAAAATTCAATTTGCAGTTGAGCCTAACGTGCGAAAGATTGCTTTTTAAACTACTAGGTTACCGGGGTTAATTTTATAATTTAGTGTACATAAATCACGTTTTGGCCGTAATGGTGTAGCCTAGAATACTCCCCCCAATCCCATGCTGGCAGAACATGGTGTCGTAAGAGACGACGGATGCCAGCTTGCTTCATGGTAGGGCTTCACGTAAGGATTATATTATCAGTATTATTATTAAGTCATTAATTTTATTACTGGTATCATTATCTTTCCGTGAAATCTGCCTGGCTAGCTATCACCCTCCTATTTGAGTCAGCGGCCAAACGACTCGTCGTGATAGGCTGAGGGATCGAGAGCCATTACTCTCTTTCTTTCTTCTGTATTACTTGGCCGACAACGCATCAGTGATACCTACAGTGTTACTCATGTCCATGGGAGACGGTGATCCCTTACCATCAGGTACAGAGATACTTATTTACTGAGGCTTCATCTCTCTATATTTATGTTCTTTGTTTTGCAGCAACGAGAGAACTGAAGTAAGAGATCATTAATTTGTATTATGCACTTCATTTGAATAATTAGATAATTAGATGTGCCGGATTCGAACTCGAGTCTGCCGTGTGAGAGACTGACGTTCCAACTATTAGCCTCCCACTGATTCATTAATAGAGCATAAACTATCCGATTTCTCATAAATATTACCAGTGTCATACGAGCCATTCAACAATCGATTTTATCACAACAGCGATTTTATCAGCGACAACGTACATATTTGTGGTAATGTGGTCTTAGGTCATGAATCCGATCATATATCTTGATTAGATCCGCGGCGGTGATCATATACGTATACTGAGGTTTATCACCTATATACTAATTTGCCTACTTAGAGTATAAATAACATATTTTAATGTATTTGAAGTGCATTTTATAGCTTATTATTTATTGTTTGACAGTAGCAATATTACTTTGCGCTTCTCCTTATCACCCACGTACAGATATGCCCACGCCTCGCACGGTACGCGAAAAAACTATCATTGGCTAATTTACACAACGATATTCAAAATTTAAACCTTTTTGTAAAGTAATCTTTTTATTAATAAATATTACATGAAGATCCGTTAAGTGGTTTTTGAAATAATCGCGTTCAGACAAACAAACAGAACCTAGAGGGCTATATACTCAATTAAACAAACATATAATTCTTCTCAAATTAGTGAAATTAAATCTATTATTACATATATATTGTCAACTGTTCTGCACTAATATTAAGGATCCGTTACTCATACTATACAGGGGACGGAAAATATAGGTTGTAGAACTCTATTTAATGCGAGTTGTTCGCTTCAAAGTATGCGCGTTAAATCCAACTCGATTTAAAGTTCAAATCGTAAATCTGTATGATCTAAAATTTGCTACAGAACCGTTGCAACATACTCTGTAACTATCAATAAATCATTTAACACAGCTATTATAGCTTAAAGCCATTGTGGAGCTGCAAATCCGTATTGTTTTTACTGCTATTTTTACCCGGGAGCGGTCAAACGAATTTGATGAATGCATTGAAATATATTAAAATAAATAACATTTAAAAAACTTAGGAATATGAAAGAAAGGTTGAATTTATATTTTGGATTGTCGTGAAATATTTAAGCCATAATTTGTCGATTTAGTGCATGTGAACTATAGCAGGATTCTTAGCGTTGAGTGAGACGTGTGTCTTTAAATATTTTCTATTGGAAATATAACTGCTTACTCTCGTCTTAGTTAATTTAGGTACGCTTAATGCATGTTCTCTAACATTGGACGTTAAAGCATTTGACGGTTGATTGCAGAAGGAAGCCGGTACCTATGTATACACGAATGATGCATGTATTAAACTCCTTAGTACAAACCCCAGCAACTATACACATATAAAACTATAACTATTAGAGCAATCGTTCTCCAAAGCCTCGTCCGTTGATCAGCAGGATGCACCACGAACGAAGGAGATTGGGTCAGACTCGAAGTTGGATTGAGTCCATTCTATCCCTTGTTCCTAAGTTTTATGTTTCAATAAAAACTGAAATGTAATGAAATATGCCGAGCGCTTATTAGCGTACACCAGGCGAATAAGGGTAAACATTTTAATGATAAATTGACGATCATCAAGCACGTAATTGTCGTTGTATTAAAATGTTTGCCCTCCGTAACATAACATGCGATAATTTAATTTTGTAGACGTCCTGCCATTTCTGAATTAGGGTTATATTATTTCATTAACAATAAAGTACGATTTATTTCAGCGGGTATTGTCGTTAGAGACTTTTGAAATTTCATTGCTTATGAGTATTGTAAAGAATTAATTACATACAAAGCCCTCTGTTTCAATGCTATAATATTATAAATCACTACATGGATTCTCCTGCGTATTTTCATAATATGTAGATTGATTAATGTGAAAGGTTTCAGTCTATGGAATTCAAATGAATAATTTAGAAAACTTTACGGACAGTCTACGTAAGTTTAAATTTAAAAAATATTCCAAGTACAGTTTCGCGTCTGTACATCATTAGTATGGATTTTAAATATATTTTGAACGTAGAGTCTAGGGATTAGTTGTTGGTCGACGTCAGTTTACTTACGTGACTTCTTCTTCTTTGCGTTTCGATTCGGCGATAAGCATGAGTCCAGCAATGTGAGGTTAGCTCTGAGTTTCATCTCTATGGGTTTCTTGAACACACAAAACATCGCATTGAGTCGTGAGATATAATTCAGACAGTAGCTCTGATTTGTTTTGTGAGAAACCCTCGATATTAATAGAGACTACGCACAGAGCCGGCTTTATGGCTGAACTGGAAGTTGTTGTCATCGTTTTGAAAAGATTGGCCAGTCGGCGTCGGGTACTCGCCGATTGTTGCCCAGGGTGCGCCACACGTACAGCGAAGTATGCAGGTACGTCATGCGGGGAGGCTCCTTTCGCGCACCCCACTTACGTGACTTATTGATGTATTTTTCGAGCCTCAGTTTTTTGTGATGTCTCATCTGCTTCAAAGGCATCCGCGAACATGACATGGTACAGCATAACATACGGTTACTCGTACTGTGATGTTATTAATATTTATTTACATTCCTAGGGCTTAAGTTCTAATTACATCACGCATTTTGTGTACAATTCAATATAGTTACACCTTAAGAACGATGTAGATAAATAAACTATTGAGATTCAATAACAACCGGTAACCATGCAAAGAGTTAACTCAAACGTATATAAGGAGATGCTCGGCGCTTAAATGAGGAAAAATGAGGCGATTCACTCTGCTGTGAATGGGTCTTTGTATGGATTTTAAGTAACGCGAGTTCGGCGTCTACGGAAGCGATTCTCGTTACACATATTATTGATAATTTAACGTTATGTTCGATATGAACCATGAAAAACGCGTGAACAGGCCAATAAAGGAGGAAAGGCCGAGAAAAAGACTCATGATGTGTTATAGAAATGCTAAAAATAATCACAATTTTTTTTCTAAATAACATCTATTGTTCTAAATAATACCTACTATGTACATTACTTGTAGCATGTACTTATGATTAGTACTTGTACTTTCGACCTAACGACATCAATGAAGTCAATAAAATAAAATAAATAAGGTCAAATAAGTTGGTGCATAACATTATTATGATGTATAAATGTTGTTATGTTATTGTAAAAAAAATATTTCTCGGAATATTATAGGTAAGTATTTTCGCATTTAAATCGTCTTTCAACACGTGTTGAATATGTGTTGACGGCGACAAAGAGAGCGGCGAACACGTAACAGCAACACAATTTTTTCACTACGATACAGGTATTCATCAATTTAATCTTTTGTTGTTGTCGAGGGGGAAACCTTCAAAAGGATTTTTACCGCACTAAATCCCCCCGGTGACCCTCTTCAGGGCTAAGTTAAAATTAAGTCAGTGCTAAGCTCCATAGGAACGCAACCGGAGTCCTATGAGCGCGGTGCCTCTATCGGGCTCTACCCGGGAGGGACAACATGTCCCGTCCCGCATCACCCGATCTTATCGACGCTACGCGGCCACACATACCGTCGTCCTTCCCGGGGTCGCTAGCAAGACGGTTGGAGTTCCCACTCTTACCACCCGCAACCCCAGAAGTCCCCTTTAGTCGCCTTTTACGACAGGCAGCTGATATCGTAGCCCTATTCTGGTCCCGGGTCACCATTTGTACTTAGTTACATGTATCGTGGTCACGCTGAACTAGTATGTATGTATGTTTGTCAGCTATGGTAGTTAGCCAGGAGTTAAGAATATATTAATAGAGTTCATAATTCTCCAATATAAGTACGAATTATGCAAAACTGGTGGAATACTAAAAACATTTTACGGATAATCCATCTCCCTTTTTAAACATCATTTTAAAATGCTGCTGATTTGAAGCAGGTGTTGCGTTACATACCGCTTTTTTTCGTTTATGCTCTGATGACGTGTACAGGTTCGGTGTGAAAATAATGCGTACAAATATTTTGTTACATCTAAATAATAAATACCAAATTAATATCCTGAGTATCTTAACGCAATAGGAGTCGTTATTTCTTTTAATGAGTCCTGACAATAAAATTAAAACTGATAATTAATTTCTTATGATTAACAAACGCCATGTGTTACACACACTAGCAATCTTAGAAAGTACTCTGTGAATCCACAAAAATCATCTGAATCCACATAATATTCTTCTGAATGTACATAATACATCCCGTTAAAACGTTAAAGTGACCAAAAAATATTTTCGCTAACGGCTCACAGACTAAACAAGGTTAACGAGAACCGAGTCAAAGAAGACAAAATGTGATTCATTAAAATATGTTTAAGAGGCTTCAAATAATGAACGCCTGCACGGAGCGGGGCGTGGCGTGGCGACACCGAGAGTTAGTGATGTTTAATGAGCTACGGTATAATATAGAGACCGACGACTTGAAACAATTCCTGGCAGCTACAAATATTCACCCATCAATGTGCAGTGACAACTATGGACAAACACCACTGGTGACGACAATATTGCATATGTGAGTTGGAAACAATAATGGCGAAACCAGTTACCATGTGTTGTTTTGTAAGGTGTGTTGAGGAGTGTCTTCAACCGTGTCTTTTCAATGTTAAAGCACCTTTTAAAAACGGTAGTAGAAGCAAAAAATTACATTCATAAATGTATTTACCGAATGCCTAAATGATTAAATGATTTTGAATTAAATTATCTTGTCGTACGATTCCTATCTTAATTCCATGGTATACTCATGCAAGCATTAACTAAGCGCCCGGTGCGACGTACGCGCCACCTATTCGACGATTAAGAAAAATTCGTTGTAAAATTGCACTCGTAGGTTACGATAACCGCTCCGCGAAGGAACTAACTACCGCCTGGTTTTTCTTCTTGGTTTAATAAGTTTCTGTTGTGGGTATTTGTTCGTTGTCGAATTCGATCGGTGATCATTTAAATTTGCCTCTTCTTCCACAGTTTTAGTCATTTAACATTTAGGGTTTGGCGGATTTGGCGATTAATGCATTTTTTATTAATACCTACGCCAAATGACGAATTTGTTCAAATAATCCGACAGATTTAAATTTTACATTTAGAATTTCAAACGATTTGCACCAAAACTAAATCCGAGGACATTTGATAAAACAACTATCGCTATAACTTGTACGATAAATTCCAAAATGGAATCGAATTCAAGTCACGATAAATCGATAGACCCTTGTCACGAGACGAATAATGTAATAAGCTGGGCCGATTTTAGAGTCCGCTTCGTAAAAAAAAACCAGCCTCGCTTTGCCTATCAGGTGTTTTACAAAGGCTATTTAACAAAATGGACAGCATAGGCTCGTTATTTTAAGAGTTTAAATATCTATGCAGCAGATCCCTTTATTCCATCTTAAACAGGAGTTGAAAAATTTTGAAGAAAATACATCTGTCAGCTAGATTGCCGAATGAGGTAACAGTTACAACCTCTAGTCACAGACCAATGAAATCATTAATGTGATACGTTCCATATATATCGTTCACACATACATGTCGAAGCATGTATCAAAAATTATTAAGACAGATTCCATAAAGTACAACATTGAGGTGTGACGTGAAACTCGATTTTCCAAAGTCAATTCGAATTCAAGAACACGTACATATCTATGAAAATTTTAATTGATCCTATTTCACGTTGGTTAGAGCTTTAATGGACTGGAGAGACCGTGATCTATATTACGGCTTGCAGCAGCTGTATAATAAAGACAGCTTACAATACACTTAGTGCATGCATACGGGACGATACACTTTTGAACGCGGACAGAACTTACAGTCATTTCCTTCGAGGACTGTGCGAAGCAAATTGCTTATAAGGCCATCGCATATCGCCTTATTTTAAATTTCTCAAAAAAATCTCTGACAGGACTTAAGTTCTGTTAAAAAAATATCAGAGCGATGAGAGACCGTTTTCTTAGTCTCTCTGGCGTGAGATATTATCCAAGAAGAAGTATACGGGCCACCTGAAGATTAGTGGTCACCGTCCATGTGTTTCTACTACAATTTGGGATAAACAGTAAAAAGGTGATTTTGGTGTCCTTCGCGGCAGTTATCGTATTGGTGATGGTTTGGTTCCTCGAATGTTTATGAACGTCGGTTACCAGTTGTCACAAGCTGACCGATCAGCTCGTATACCTGCTATTGAATAAAAAAATCATGTTGTATCATGTAGTTTGTAGAGCAAGCGAGCGAGCGATATGTGCGAGTCTGATATGTGTACTCATCGCCTCTTCCGCTGCTGGCGGATTTAACAATCGAGGCTTTGCCTCCTGATGTGAGGTTCTTACGCAGCCCGTAAAGACGGGCCGGTCTTCATTGAGGTCCCCTTCGTTGTAAGGAGGTTGATGGTAAGGATTGTTGTGTTTAATTTATTTTAATGTTCCGGAGGTTCTCGAAATGTCGACCGAAAAGAGGGAGGGCGGCAGTCTTACGAAGGTTCTCGAAGGATCGGCCGAATACAATAAGGCGAATATGGCATATACGACCGTCTTTATCTGATCTGCTATTGTTCTATCGATTTACGAGTATTATTATTGACTTTACGCAAAAGACGTAGAAAAGTTTGGAAGGCCCGGAAATAGACGTTTTACCGCAAACACACCAGAATCATAAAAAAATGATCGGAGATTCATTCGTGTTTATCAAAATTTTCATAGAATTTAATAATAACTTGGTTTTAATTATATTCATTACCTACGCCTTAAATTTACAAATATCCTTCACATGCAAAATCTTTATTACTCATTTTAATCAGCCATTTGAGTAATTTTATGTTTGTCTGATTTTATTGTTTCAGGAAATGCCTTGTCTAGTTGTATGAGTTATAAACATATCTAAGTATTTAAATAAACTTTGTTTTATATGGCGAGGGAAGGACAAATTTCACAATAACTTTCATTTCCTATTCCGAGTCAACAGATCTATTCCAAGGAAAATAAATTATTTAAGAATATATATAACATCTAATATATGCTACGAATATCTGAATACGAATAAGTGTCTTCATAATAGGTCCAGGGTTTTCGCGTCCACAGAATAATTCGAAAAAAAAAATGTTTTGATCTCTATACCAATAACAATGTAGTGTGCAGTTTTGACTTTGCTACAGTTTTTTTTTATTTTTCTAAATATAGTCACAAATTCGTTCTTGTATAAGGTGAACTAAATAGGGAAAATAAATAATGAAAAAACTTGGTCAGTAAGGATCTTCTTTTTATTTTTCTTCTGCAGAGAATTGCAGATTTATTTTTGTAGTATTTCAAATAATTATACTAAAGTAATTAAAACAAGACCGAATGTGAGGAAACCTCACTTGTTACTCCGGGCACTTCCGACACTCTGTCTGGTCCGACCTCTATTGACAACAATGAACAGCAACAACAGTTAACAAGAATGAACGTATAGGAATGAATAGGTGAATGAGTGATGAGGGTGAATCGTCTGAATGAATTAGGTAAGTGTATGATTTCAGCAATATAACTAATTATGTTGTATTGTATCTGTACACTTGTGAATGAAACTTTCAAAATGATTATGAAAATAATTAGTAATAACAAAGACTCAGCGTATGCTGACGTCGGTGTGTGGGTGTGTTTATCAGTCACTCCCTTCTAAAAATACAATTTTAAAAGACTATTATGTTTATGTTAAAAGCCGACAAACGAGCAAACGAGCCACCTGAGGGTAAGTGGTCACCGTCAACCATGGACATCAACAAGACCAAAGGTATCACTGATGCGTTGCCGGCCAGGAAATGAGAAGGTAAGAAAGAATGTCTTGATTCCTCTGGATATGAATTCCGTGTAATTTTTATACAAATCCCAGTATGCGTCAATCTTTACAGACGTCCATTGTGTAGTTTCGTAACATACATATATGAATATAGTACTCTCAGTTCAATCACCTTTTAAGATCAGTTAGGTGAAGTATCTCAGTGTAGTATCAGTGTACAGCGCGCATTGGTATTACCTCTCAGAATATATTCAAATGGGTTACTCTCGACGAGTAAACAAATAGACGTAAATAGAGACGTGTAAACGTGTAGACGTAAATATAGACGTGTAAACGTAATAATACACTATAGACATTGATTGATATATGGATTCAAATTTTGGCGTGCCTAGCTTAATCACGGGATCATTTTTCAGTTTATGAGCAATGCCTGTTCAGTATTACGACTTAGGGGTTAAAATCTGGTTATTTTAGAATGTTTACTATGTATATTGGAATCAAAACATGTTGTAACTTGTGATCGATTCAATTAATACAGAGTGACATGATCGTTGTTTTCAATTTTAGTGATTTGGTAAATGTACAAAAAGCTCACAGACAATTTATTTATTACAACAAAGTACTTTAAGTTTTGGGCGCTAGGTTTAGGGTGTAATAAGAAAATTTTGTTAAGATACAATTATTTTTTTTAAATATTTTAATGTAGTTTAAATATTAAAAAAAATGCATTATAAAAAAGTCCATTTGCTCCGAAACCGTGGAACTATGGAAACATTTTGCAAAAAACAAATTATATAAATAAAGATACGTATTACAGAAAAATCAAGCGATCAAAATATAGATACGTATTAGAAAAAAACCAAATTGAAAACTTTTAACATTGCCTCATGAAAGAGCAAATGCACATATTGCATTGAGACACATTTATAGCACGAAATCTCAGGGGTGCGATTCAGTCCTATTGAAATTTTAGTCCCTTTTGACGAGCTAATTTCAAACGCGCGCCGTGCAGCTGCGAGTTTCAAATTGGTTTCACGACTAACTAAACGATTCACCAAACCGCAGTTGTATTCAATTGCAATTACTACATTTTTAGTATCTGTGTAGAATAGTGCCAATTAACTGATTGCTCGTCGGTGACGTTGGCACCCGCCAATTGGATCTGTCAGTGTAAGTAACCTAGATCTGAGCACTTGTTGAGGCGTTACTATCGACCTGCTGAAACTTCACTCGAACGGGGTTTATTTAGTTAACTAGTTAGAATAGGTACTAATGTACCGAGAATGCTTCATTAAAACGGGTTATCACTAAAAATGGGATTTGGGTTTGGTTATGGTCGACATGTCATATGAGTAGCAAGAGCTATGGGCAAAATTCCATCAGTGCTTCTGTGCCACGAGGGCACGTTAACGGAGGAGAAAATTATTCATACTCGTATATTCGAATACTCGTATCTGCACCTTTGCACATGCCATTTTATAAATGTAAAGTTACATATAAAGGTATTAATAAAAATAATGCGTACATAAGACCAAAAAGAATTAAATTTAACAAAATTTAATTTAATTTAATAAAAAAAAAATAAGAATTGCTGTTCATAAGAAATGTCGCTCATAACCAATCTCAAATCACATTTTTAGTTAGAACCTGTTTTAATTTTATTTATTTTATTATTTACACAAATACCAATAATGAAATTACTGTATCATCACATGAAATAAAAAAAAATCCATACTATAAATTTAGAATGAATTAAAAAAATACAATATCATTTACTAGAATACCGTTTATATAAAATTACACTGAAAAGAGATACCAAATAAAATTGGTATACGTAAGGAACAAAATATAAAGTATCGCCGCCAGTCTCTATCGTTAGATAGATTAAAATCGTTTGGAGTCAATAACTGTCGACATTTGAATTGACTACAATCTTCGCTAAACTGCAGTGGAGCAGAAGGACTACTCATACGTCTTTGACCTCAATCATGACAAGAGAGCGGTACGGGGCCCTGCGATGATTCGCTAATGGGTCACGTGATTCAATTTGGTTGCCGCGTTCAAAATTAATGGCGAAATGAGGCGTATATTTTCGGCGTTATTTGCATCAGGTTATTTCAAGTCCCGAGATGACCTGCCATAGAGCTCCGTGGTTCGTCCTATGATTGACTAATATTGGCTTTGATTGACGCACAATAGAGAGAAGTGACGCTGAATTTGGTCTATTATTGTCTGAATAAAGCATTCGAAATAGGAGAAATAAGAGAAATTATCCTTGTTTTGATTCGGAATAGTGAATGAAGAATTGACTAATGTTAAAACCAAGTATAGAATCGAACTCAATTTGATAGTACGCACCGTAGGACAATGTAAAATGATTGGCACTAATCGTGGCTTTCGCTGCATTGATAATGAATTGGGTGGGAGAGCAGTTCGCGATTGGTTTTGTGATTCATCAGTAAACTAACTCAATGGTTCATGTACCATATGTATTATGGAGGTGGCACACTGTGCGAGAAGTCGCTACGATCGCACTGTAACGTTTCAACGGACAATTGCTCCTACGGCCTATATTTTAAGAGATGTTTTAAAATAAAGCTTGTAAATAAAATATATTATGGTATAGATGAATATTTAAATGACAAGAATGCTTGGAAATAATAGTGCCGCAAATTATTACCCACAGGTTAAAACACTTTGTGATTGTCATATGTTGATTTAAAAGATGTGCTGAGGAGTTCTTTCGCCGTTACTTCTTCTCAATATTAAAGCACCATTCCGAAACTGTAGTGGAAACAAAAAATTACGTGCATAAGTGTATTTATGTTATAAATACATAAATGATTAAAGTATTATGAATTTAAATACACTAACTGTAAATTTCGATTAAACGACACTCTTCACAATTTGCTATTGATCCGTTTGAGGATTCACAGTGCCATACAGACCACTGATAGACGGTTCGATAAATCGTTGGAGTTCAAACTGTACAGTACGGTCGTAGTGATTTCTCGTAACGGGCGTGGCCTTCATTAGGTTTAGCCTAAAGCTGGCTTAGTTCTGAGTTCTAAAGGCTGCCCCTCCAACCCATGAAGCATACATAGAATTGATTTTCAATTGCTATTGGTTCACGAGTACGGATTAGAAATTAAATAGGAATTAAAAGCGAGATTGAATCAAAAACTAAATCGATTTAAATCGTTTTTGGGAATGAGCCTATGCGTTATGAAATACATCAGACTTTGACGTCTGTCATTGCGTTAACAAATTCTATATGAGTACCAAGTTCGCATGGTGTCCGTCAAATAGAGAGTGGCGTGTGACATATGGAAAGACGGACCCGCAATACTTCATCTAAAGGCTTTGTTTTTGTTAGGTGTAGGAAACAGGAACAAGAAACGATTTTTTAAATTCAAATTTGTTTTTTTAAAACTATATTTTGGTAACACAGTCTGTATTTTTTTGTTTTTGCTATGGTTTCGAGAGCCCATTTAAATATAATATGGAAATTTATAATAAACTTCACCCACACTACCAATAGTCCGTATCTATTTGTCTGTATGCGTGCGGAACTTAGTAGACCATATAACCTTTTTTGCCGTGAAACACATAGCCATATAAATATTTCATAGATAGTACCAATAACTGACAATGAGGTCTATAGAATCAATGATGTTAAGGATGCGCGCAGTTAAAGCAATTTAGCATTAAATATCTATTTAACACAACAGAAGCGAAGTATGAATGTAAACAGCGGGATATTATTATCATTTATACGTCGAAATGTAATTATATATTACATCGGACAGTGAGAAGCCGGCTTAAAGCTCAGAACTATAACAACATTACGATTTCAGATCGATAAGTTTCAATAAGTCCAGCTATGCAATGTTTTACTGTTCCTATATCGATTGATATAAATCGGTCAAGTTTTCAAACCATCTCTTGGAATTTTAAGAGCTTTTGTTTTTTTGGCAAAACATAAGTGAGAAGATACTTTATATTTATTTTAATTTGTATAAATACAATACATACCTGAATATACATATACATATATGTGTGTGTGTTTATACAAAAAAAAATCCGATTACTACTGTGTTATTAGTAATGATTTTATCAGCGTATATAAATATTTACATGTACCATAAACACCAAATTATTTTTAACTTTTTCATGTCAGTAATTGACAAACAAGCAGATATGATTACCATCACCATCATGATCACCTATCAGTGGTCATCGAGGCGTCACCGATGCGTTTGAATAAATATGGAATATTTACTTATAATGAAATAAATATGGATAAAGATGGAATTAAATTTAGTTGGGTAGAGCTCGTAACACCTGAATCTTTCTCGTAAATTACTCGTATCTATAGTAAAAACCGCTAGCAAATTCGCGCAGTAATTTTAAAGATAAGTCTTGAATAGATAGACTTTTTTTTATTTGTTTTATGTTTTATTTTTCTACTACTACATACTGGCATATTCGAGAGTTATCGTCGTGAAGAAAATATATTTGTATTATGTACTTATTTACGGGACGATTTCCGATAGTCAAATAATCTAACGATAAATATCCATGAGAGCATTTACAGATGAAGTGATAATTTCCAAGTATTTCGTTTACTGTAGTCTTATTAATTACCACGCCATTTTTATCCGAGGCGTATCTTATGCACTCAAGCTAATCCAGATTTATTTCCGCGATTCATTCGGCGAGTGTAATCCATTTTGACCGGGTTCAATCGACGGTAACTGGCCGTTAGGGTACATGTACACATTATCGAACAGTTGTGTTTCGGAACTTTACCACAACAGTTTTCATATTATGCAGTAGTTTTAATGTACAAAATAATAAATCAACATTAAAAGTTGTGAAAGCGATCTGTAATTCGCGGTTCTCGGATCATGGGTGTTTGTGATGTGATAATTGTGTATGTCCATGCCACCCGCAACACACGGAATCCTAGTGCCGGGGTGTGAGTATGTAAACGTTATTTATTTATCTATTTATATACTGATGTTATAAAGACAGAGTGCGAATTAAATATTAATTATTTTACCATCTGCTAGTTAAATTATTCCGGATGGCCATACGCTATATTGATGTACGAGTAGATAGTGTATATGGATAGTAATTAATTGGATGATCATAGTTCTCAGAACTCCACACAGATCCACTGATTTAACAGAAATCAAGCGTTGAGGAAATCAAACTGATTTATACACCGACATATAATTAAATTAATTCTAAAAGTTCGTGTAAACAAAGAAATTTTAATTAATTAAACAATAATTTGCTTCAGTTTCGCTGTATCATAATCACTCGAAAGTAGTTGAAAAAGATGGACTTCCAGGGTACGTACAGGGTAATGCATTTTTTTATTAGCAGCGGGTTCCAATCCGTGTGCATTTACCCTACCGCGGGTTAACGTGAGGCGTAACTTCATACCTCCAGTAAGCCAGCGGGCCACTATAGTGACAACGGTGCTTAATTTTCGGCCATTGGGCTTAAACAGACCCATTCCACATCCACTTTACTATGGATAAGAAGTTGTTATACAGATGGGAAGAACTTAATAGTAGTACTATAATTATTTTCATCCATTGTCGTTTCAGCCCCTGCTCGTATTGTGACTACGTTGAATGCAATGTATCGTAGTAAACTATATACAATTAATAATGATTTTAGTATTAAACTAGTAACGGCCGCCGTTTCGCTGAAAATTTCGCCGAAACAGATACATTTCCTGGGAAGAAAAATATCTTGAATTAAAACAGATAACATAATTGTTAAATATGTGTTATATTTGAATAGGCCGACAGGCAGACGAACTGTTCCAAAAAAATCCGTTTAAGCTTCTACATCGATAACAAAATGATAAAAGCTTCAGAATTTATCCCAAAATATATTCAGCTCCATTACCTTTTCATCTCGAGCGTTGATAGTGTAGCTAAGTATTAATCTATTTTGCTTAGAGGGTAACATTCGTAGAGTCCACCCTGGAGATACTCCGTTTCGGGGCGTAACACGTTTTTATGATGGAAGCTATATTGGTATATACTTTTAATTGTCATAAATTCGTGTTTCCTTTGTGGGAGGGAGGAAGGTGCTATGTATGTACTGAGGTGTATGCCACCATACATTGTGCTCGCATTCAAATCTGTATCAAACTAATATCGTATTTTACTGAACATTTGGTTCTTTTGCAGGTCGCTAGAGTGAATACCTTACTCGCTAGATACCGCGCTCGTTTTAGAGTAACTTGTGAAATATGTTTGTGCGCATGTTATTTTATTGATAAGTTTTGATAATGCCAAAATAAATACGTATAACTGATGATCTGGGTGATTTAACGTAAAGCGACATATTTGATAAAGACATGTTATTATATTACGAATTAATTTTTGAATGATGAGATGCAAGTGCATGTTGGTACTATTTTTCTTCATTTATAAAAAAAAATATGACTTGTTATATCATGTCTGACATTAAATTATTATACCCTATTGATTGTTAACAATTTTTATAAATTCGTACGCCAAATATTGACCAAGCGAGCGCAATGATTAAATAAAAACAAAATAAATAAACGTTTACACACTCACACCCCCTCACTAGGATCCCTTGTGTTGCGGGTGGCATGGACATACACAAATATGACATTACAGAGACACAGGACGCGAGAACAAACTTCTACTGTCACATGAATACCTGTCCCGGCCGGGAATTGAACCCGGGACCTATCGCTCGGCAGGCACGGTCTCTACCAACTGGGCTCTGGTGTCGTCATATTTTTATATCCATCTTGATGTCTTACTACACAAATAAATTAACGATCGATTTCCTTGGCTGATGTCTTTGGGCGGCGCTGATCACTCGCCGTCAGATAAAAAAAGCTAGAAATATAAAGCTTTGAGTAAAAAAATATTTTTAACTACTTCGAAATGATGAAAAATGTTATTTAACACACAATAAAAAACATTGTTACGTTCAAATTTATAAATTAAGTTCAGTATTTTACGATTTAGTGGCTTACAAATGTGTGGAATATTTACATTCAATAAATTATGTTTCTAAAACAGACCAAAATATCTGTATAAAATATTGTATATATAGTGATATATTTGTATCACAGGGAAATTATTCATTTTAACTGTAAAGGAAGCTCACTTTTTTGTGTTCTTACCGATATTTCGACCCAATCACTCAAGACTCAACTCTCACTTACTGAACTTTATGTAATTAACATTTGTATATTTTTATTGAAAAAAAGCAAAAGTATCTGTTTAATACTGTAATAAATTTAACCTACATAAAAAGCTATAATGTAATTTAAAAAATGCCTAACTGGATTTACAGCATACGGGTCAAAGCGTTTTTACGTAACGCCGGTACTCCCTGAAAAGGGTTTCTGGAATATTCGACCTACATCAACCGCCTCATAACTCCCACCCTGTCCCTTACCTTCAAAAGAAACTGTACACATTTCTTATTTATCGACCCTTGTGAAGTTCTTCTCGTTTTATTGATATTAAACTAGGCGCTAACAAAGCAATATGTGCATATAACGTAAAGTGCAGCTCGGGGACTTAAATAGCCAGTTTCAAGTAGGTTTATTGTCCTATTGAAGATAAGATATCTGTGCAGTCTTAAGCAAAAAGGAACGAAGCGAAATGAAACGGGGGAAACAGTTTATTGTTCACTGTTCTACAATGCACAACACTGTTTAATTAACAACAATTCTACGAGTACCAAGTCTAATTAATTACCTTTTCGGATATACGATTTGTGCTAATAACTACCGGCCCTTCCGACTCCGTTCGGTTTGGACTATTAATTATATATACATGATTATTACAAATTTCATATATATATTGCCTTGATGAAATCATTAGGTTTACTGATATTTTATTTACCCTATCATCTGCACAATCACATGTTCTCAATACACACCCATTTTTCACGAAGATCGGTCAAGTTTTTATTGAGGTTTAACGGGATATCCAGACAGACAGTCAGACGGACAAAAAATTTCAAAATGGTCAAGTTGATGTCAATGTGTCATAAAACAAATATTTATCATTAAATTTGATAAATAAATGAAATGTACAGATCAAGAGACATTACAGATTATATACATAGATTATATAGCCTATCATCTGCGCGATGCCGTGTTCTCACTACATGCCGATTTCCATTAAGTTCGGTCGAGCCGTTCTTGAGCTATCCCGAGACATACAGAGAAGCTTAACAGATTTGTATAGTAAGTATGGTCAAAACTGTCCAGGGTAATTTTTACGTTAATGCTTTTGGTTTCTTTTTGTATGTACACTTTATTATATATGATATGATATAGTAGCATAAGCATATTTTTCTGAGATTTTTGTCTGTCTCCAAGAATATGTGTGACACAACTGAACAGATTTTATATGTGTCTCGGCATTTTGAAACTTATATAATGGGATAAAAACGGGTAACTGTTATCTATCTATACTAATAATAAAATTCTAACTGATCGCTTTCTGTATATGAACGATATATGAGAAAAAACATTATTACGGACCTTTATTGACGCAATAGAACACAAAACGATAGTTGTTAGACTTTTTGACTGTTTGTCTGTGCGTTTGTTCCTGCTAATCCCAGAAACGGCTTAACCGATTTCGTTCTGGTTTTCACTAATGTATTGCAGTAGGCGTCACTTAATACTTAAAGTTTATTTCATTGCAATCCGTCCATAAATAAAACAGTTATAAATTAGTATTGTAATTTGTAATTCATAGAACGAGAAAAACCAAGAGAAATTGAGATGCTATTTTTAAGCGTAAGGTAGTTTTTACGAAGCGAAGCGTGGGCATTTGCTAGTTTAAAATAAATTTCGAGGTGTGAAAGATGTAGGTAAACATTCCATCTAGTGTGGTCAAGTGTGGCAATGGCAATGAAGGTAACATTTGTGCAGTTGAAAACGTAGAGAGGTGATGAAACTGTCGTCATCTTGGACATAATGAACCTCGTATTATCACTATCGCTTCATCACCATAAATTTAAAAGATAACTTAATAAGTATGAGGTTACGTACCCAAATGTTACTACTTCCGTGTGCGCATTTTTTTCCCTCCGCGGCCAACAAGGCAACTTCCAAAAATTTAATTATGTTCGTTCGCAAATTACGTCATCGAATAACGAATAAACTATTGACAAGTTCGTAAACTTTGTGAAATATGTAGTCTTGAGCTGACGGGTTGAGAGAACGGTCCGTTGTTTATGTGAAGTTCCGAACGAAACTTTCCACGTAATCTCCTGAAAATGTCGAGTCAGCGATACTTGCAGTTTTACGTGAAATAACGCGAAAAACTTTTAATGAAGCTAATGCTCCGGGCAGATGTTTAGTTCGTGTGCCGTCTTAAACGGAACCGAGTGTTGTATCAAGCGTGCATATCTAATTTGTGTTGTTTGCAGCGATGTAATTGCATCTTATGTTACTGTATATAATCAGTTAGATCCTAGATTTATCGGAGTAATTGCTGACGTTATATCACCAAGTTACCCGCCGAGTGGATTCGATTCCAAAGTGTTACCCTTTAAAAACATTATGTATTTTTTTCCGATCTCTAAATCATCTTTAATCCGTAACCGTAATCATCCAAATTAATCGGGTAGTCCTAAATAATTGCATATCCGTAACCGTTAACGAAACCGGTAAAATATTATTCATATATCCGTATTCAAATCTGAAATTTCATATGCATAACATCCCTAATATATACATATGGGTTCTTAAAACATAATTTGGACTAAAATCTCAAAATACAATTCCCTATTTTCTCAGCGTCTCAGTAAAAAAAAACAGTTTCTAGTGAACATATAGCGTTGGTTGCAAATACTATTAAATAAATCGCTCAGCTTAATACAACAAACAACCCAGACAGTCGGAGAAAATAAGATGATGAGATCCTAAGAAAAACTGCTCTGGTATATAGGACAGACGCTGCTAGGGCCGCCGATCACGGAAATTATTGTGGGTAGATTTTTATACGGATTATATTCTTGTCATCCACTTTAAGAAGTAGTGAAACAAAGGACAATCCATTTATTTCATAGCTTCGAGTTCGTGTCTTTACTAAAAACATATATTTATGTTCACTAGAACAAAAGATAAGTATAGTATTCGTTACATGTCATATTTTTGAATTTTATTTAATTATAATTTTTAATTGATTTCACAACAGGAGAACCTTTTGTCTAATATGTATGTAGCTGTTTCTTGTGCGAACAAATTAGCCTAATGGCCACTAATGGTAAATATCCGCTGCAGTCAACTACATCACACGAAGGGCTACAAGGAATTGCTACCCAAGAATGAAGCAATGCACTTGCTTTGTAATATACCCATATGATAACACCATCAATAATAAAAGTTCACTCCACAGTTTCCATGTGTATGGCAGAATTACCTTGAAAATAGTACTGTGGACGAATGACAAGTGAAATACATTTGCGTATTATGTGTGGTGATAATGAATTTAGCTTTATAGACAGTAATTATTTGCCTTTTCTCCAATTCTTCTGCATGTTTGCGATAAGGCTTAACGACTATTATAATACGATAATATCCAGGCCCAATTGCTAAACATTCGATGCGAATACCCATATTTACACAAAATTCTGTAGATCTTCTCAAAATTCACGTAAATAAACCTATGATTAAGTGACTAATATCGTGTTTAATGTATAAGGGCGCGCTCTTTAACTTAATTAAAAGCAATTTTTATTATTGTTTGGAATTTTGTTCATGCAAAGGAAAAACAAATATCTTTTTTTTATTTACGTCTATTAATACTGCTATCTATAAGCTGCGTTCTAGAAAACTAGAAAGATTGCGTCGGTTGTGGCAACCCTACTTCGTCTATTGTGCAATATAGCAATGCTTGGGTTGCAGAGCTCGTCGTGTCCTCTCGAAAGGAAGTGTACAACCGATCAGCAAATACTTCACTACGAAAATGAATGGTCACTATTGTAATGCACTTTATATTAATTAAAGAATATTAAATACGCGCTCAGACACTCACACTCCAGCACTAAGAGATTCTGTTAGGGTTCTGGATATATACAATCCCGCCCGAGAATAAACAGATATCTATTATATAAATATCTGATAGGGCTGGACTTCGAACCAGAACATGCTCGCGCGACAAACAGGATCAACTGGGCCCTGTGGTTCGGTATCTTATGATGATTCTATGGCCATCCTAATTATATTTATTTATAACATCGTATTGAACTATTCCTCCTTATGATTTACTAAAGGGAAGCTAACCTTCAAAATGTATGGCAATTTGTAATTAAATCATAATTTATTTTGTCCAGAGAAAATTGTTCTTTTAGTCAGAAAGACATGCCAAAAGTTCTAAAAGAGGTCCATGAAATAAGATCTGCGGAACTGTAAAAACATACTCGACGGTCAGTTTTAAACAATAATAACAGGAGGAGCTGCAAGTACGGCTTTTATTGGAAGTCGTAAATCGTTCCCTTCGGTTTATAACATTCATATGGCACTGGAAATCGCTGCGTCGCACTAACAAGTATCCGAACAAGTTGAACGTCATCCAGAACGGGAGTCTTATGTGCAATATAAGAAATCGAACGGAAATTTTAAATCGGAATCACAGATTCAATATTGTGCTACGGTTAATGTCATAAAACTTAAAAAGAAAAACTAGTCAGAATCTGATAAAAAGCGAAATACCTAGTTAATTGGTTATATACAGTTTGGAATTTGGATGAAATGGATAGAAGTGTCATCGAAACAAATGTGTGTGGTGTAATAGCTCAGTGATACATCTAGTAATTCATTGGTATCCTTGTGGTATGAACTTTGGTCTCTCGCACTTAAGACTCAACTTGGTATCATGCACGCATATCAAATTTATTAAATAATGTGCTTATTACAAATTCGTTTTCATATCTGAGAGTTTTTCATACTGTTCCCAAATGTGTGTAAAGCCAGCCTATCCACTCTCGATCGGCCAGATTATGACCTTAACCCGTCTTATTGTGAGAGCTGTGCCCAGCTGTGGGACGATTAACGGCTGCGTGCTGATGATGCGAATTGGACGATAATGCAATGCCAAGGGTCAAGTAGGTTCGTGTTCTTGTGAAAAACGATGTTTTCGTAAACACATCCAGTTCTCATTAGCTGATCTGAGTGTCAATTAAAGTGTGGAAGTGCAAGCGAAAGGGATAAGTACAAGATTCAACTTGTTACGTGAGTTGCCCATTGGAACTTTTAAGCGACGAATTAAAATGTAACTTATAGGCAAAGGATTATAATATAGATGAATATATTAAGGACGCCTGGAAATAATAGCGTGGAAACCAGTTCCACGCAGGTTTAAACTTTTGTAGTTACCGTGTGTTGTTTAAAAGATGTGCTGAGGAGTTTCTTTCGCCGTTTCTTCTCCTCTATGTTAAAGCACCTTTCCGAAACTGTACTAGAAGCAAAAAAAGTGCATAAGTGTATTTACATAATACGTACATCGTTAAACGATTTTGAAATTTAATTTGAAATAACAACTTGTAATACGGCACCTCTATGGGGTCGCCAGAATGGGGTCAACTCCCAAAAAAATCACGGTTCATAGTGGCATCACAGTTCCAGAAACTTCGTCTTCGTATATCTACAGGCATTAAGATTTTAGGTGTCGATATGACAAAGGAAGTCCAGTTTAGACGCCGTGCGGAGCAAGGACGAACTGACTGAAATAAAACTTGATTAGTCCAATAGAGCGAAGTAGTATTTTTGCCGCACATAGGTATTTTGCACCGTATTGGATAAACCTAACCAATTGTGGGGTAATATACTAACATTAGGCTTGAGTGCCAACTACTCAAGTGGACTCTTAAGCAATATTTTTCGACAATATTTGTAGGTAACAACTGGGATGAGGCTACAGAAAACTACTGAAAATGGTCTTAAATTAGTCGGAGATTGGCTGCGTGATAACTTACTTTCCCTCAACATCGAAAAAACCAAATATATAACCTTTAATACACGAGGCAGAATACCTAACATTAAAATTACCGTACATAAAAATTGTGTCTTTACAAGTTGTTCCTGTCCTGAACTACAGCGTGTACAAAATATTAAATATCTTGGGGTTACACTCGATTATAGACTTAGCTGGAAACCGCACATCGCTTCCTTAACAAGCAGAGTTCGTAAACTTATTTATTTATTTCGAAGTATCCGCGAGGTGGCAGACAAAAAAACCATATTTAATGTATACAATGCACTCTGTAAACCTATATTAAGCTATTGTAATATAAGTTGGGCTGGCACAGGCAACACACATTTAATGGCATTAGAACGTGCACAAAGGGCTGTACTGAAGGTTGCCACTTCTAAACCGATACACTTCTCAACCTCGGAGTTCTACAAAGATTGTGGAGTGCTTACTGTCCGACAGACATTTATTTTAGACTTCATACTAAAACAACATAAGAATACTTCTATACATGAAATATCTCAATCAAGACTCAAACGTAGAAAGGATAGAGTTTTTGCAGTACCCAGAGTGAGGACAACACTTGCACAACGCCACGAAGTATCCCTTTGCCCACATCTCTACAACAAAGCTTGTAAATATGTCACAGATTTGACGATCCTCAGTTTCACGGATATAAAACCTGAACTCACCAAATGGTTAAAAGGTCTTAGCTATGAAGATACAGGGAATCTTCTAAGTGTAACAATGTGAAAGTAATGTAGATACGCTCACACACATTTACACACGAACACACACGACAACAACAATTACACTACACTTATTTTAAACACACTTATTTACTAACTAACGTAACCTATAAATTAGCGGATTATTTACGAATTGGCTGCATCGTGCCCTCGAAGGATATGCAGATACCTACAACACAAGGAATCTTAGTGTAGGGTCTGCTCGACATTAATGCAACTAAGCCTCTCATATGTACAACAAAACTTATTGTATCATAATATTATGCATAAAATGTAAAGTTATAAATTGTGTGTGTAAATAAAGTTATTATTATTGTCATGGACGGCTTAGAATCCAAGAACATCGATATCTGAAGCTTGTCACCGGAACGGTTTTCCACGGTGCCTCCATATGGGAACCTTCTAGAAGCGGGCCATTCGTGACTCCCCACCAGGGGAATGAATGTCTAGGCAAAGATGACCACTCACCATTTATACATGTAATGAAATTATAATTGATCGCTTGCTATACATGAAGGATATATGAGAAAAACTATTACTAGGGGCCTTTACTAACGCAATAGAACCCAAAACAATAGTTGTTTGAATTTATATCTGATTGTGCGTTTGTGCGCGCTAATCTCAAAAACGGCTCACCCAATTTCGTTATGGTTTTCGCTAATATATTGCAGTGACCATCACTTAACATTTAAAGTATATTAAATTGAAATCCGTTCATAGATAATAAAGTTATAAATGAATCTAAAACAATGCGGGTGCCATTTCTTGGTGTATTTGTAAGGCGTAGGTTTTGTGAAGCGAAGCGAGGGCGGTGTGCTAGTATATCATATGGTCCATCTGCTCGTTTGTCTGTTTATCACATAAAGTACAACGTACGATGATAACCCCGATTAATTAAAAATACATGCATCGTACCCTAAACACATGTGCATTGTATCAAATAAATATTCACGATAGTATGGATTTAAAATTTCAAATCTGGATTTCAGTTACGGTTACGGATATTAATTTATTTTGGATTATCCTTTTGTTTCAGATAGTTTCAGTTTTTTTTTATTACTATAATTTACATACAAGCATTATAATTACTATATTATCGGATAGGGTGTAAACATAAACTCCTTAGAGTTTTACCGCACCCCTGTGCCGTCGACTATGCTTTGTTACATCCTACAATTCAATGTTTATACACTTATACTAACTAAAGTATACATTTCATAACGCAACATAACGTACGTACAAAATGAGGGTAAATTACAAAATAACAAAAGTGAAGGCACGTTAAAGCTAAATAAAATAAATCGGTGTTCGTTGTGCCGCTTATTAGTTTATGTACATTATGATTTTTTTGTGTTTTTTTTACTAATTACTTTACTGCACAACTTTTTAATTAAATAAATATACGAATTGGACACTGATTTATGATGCCAGTAGTAACTATCTAAACATCCGATAGTTTTGGTTCCGGCTACAAAGCTCTATAGAATCCCTGCAAAATATAAGCACAGTTTAACATGTGTGTCATTCAGGCAAGAGTGAAAAGTCATTTATCTTTACCCCTTCGCGCACACCAGGCGCTGCTGTATTGACGCACTTACTTACAATTAGTAGAAACGTCTGTAGTTGTGAATTAGAAGTCATGTCGATTTCACGTACAGTACTTGCAGCCTGTTTTAGTTTTTTAGTAGCAAGCCGAATGAACATGGTAAATTAGTATTAATTTACTTTGCAACAATCCGCAAGCACAAGGTATGATGGTATATACTTCTATACATGCATAGAACCTCCCTCCTTCCCACGAAGGAAAACATGCAGTTATGATTAATAAAAGTAGTATATACCAACACACATTCCGTCACCAACACGTGTTTCACTCCGATAATTGAATTATTTTGTTAATAACTTACTTTTTAACGACGACCCCATAGCCCAATTGGTGGCGACTTTGCCTGCCGAGCGAGGGGTCCCGGGTTCGATTCCTGGCCGGGGCAGACATTTATGTGACTGATAAACGTTTATTCTCAGTCATCGGTGTTTGTAATGTCATATTTGTGTACGTCCATGTCGCCCGCAACATAAGGAATCCTAGTGCGGGGATGTGAGTGTGTAAACGTTTATTTATTTTTATTTTAATTTTAATCTTATTCTACATTAATTAGTCATAATTGATTATTGGACTTTCTATTGCTGTGATACAAGCTATTTACACTTAAAAATTATTTTATATTTTTTAGTTCAGTTTGCTATTAAAGCGTGTTTTTAAGACCTTTTTAATCGTAATTTATTTATCAGGAACTTTAATATTTTTTTATATTTACCCTCACCTTCATTTATTAGAAAAAACAGCATGAACATCAAATGCATTTAATCATTAAAGTATTTCTAAATACGCTCATGCACGTAATTTTATGTTTCTACTATCATTTCGAAAAAGTCATCATTGTAGGGTTGAAGCGGCGAAAGGATTTCTCAGCGCATCTTCTAAAGTAATGTATAGTAATATAGCGTTCACAAAGAAATTTTAACCTGCGCGAAATCGCACCGATTGAGATTTTATTTTATAGTAAATAGTTAATTTTCAATAATAAATTAAATTTTTATACGGTTTGTATTAGCTTTGTGTGTTACGTATAAAGGCATGTGGGAGCCGTTATCGTCTTGAATTTAAATTATGGACATATTACATCCGTTGGGCAGCTGGCACGCGGCGCCTCCGTGTTTTTCGCTAAGCAAAGCTAAAACGGTTAATTCCCGATCGCCGCCTGCCAGCTCTGACGTCTCGCTGGAGCTGCGTCAAATACGCCACTTTCGTCCAAAAAAGTTTTATATAGTGCTGTCAAAACTGGAATCGAATATTTTTAAGTAGATGGCGGTACTGTCGCGCCTTCTTGATGTACATACGTAAATGTTTCAATGGAATCGTTTATCATAATCTGAAGACATTTTTAGTTGTCACAGTTATTACAATTTTGCGTAAACTCCAATCTCTTTGTTTCTATTTTTTATCAAAGCGCCTTTTTTAGTTTCTTATCAAATTTTGTTTAAGTTACTTAAAGCTTGTAACACAGTGGTCATATACAAAGATATCAAGCATCATTACACAAAGAGAAGTTATTCACCTCGACACAACTCAGATTTTGCTCAAGAGGTTATAGGCTTTGAGGGCTGTACATACGAGGCGTTATCCGGATACGATCCGATATTGCCGGATCAGTTCGTTATCGATAGCTCTTAAATTTGTTATACGGATGACATACAGTCACCTTAATCAGATACTAAGAGTCGATATGACGTAAAAAAATTATGATATTTTTTAATTAGAATTTGGTTTTTACATATACTTTTCGAAAGACAAACTACGCTATCGCTTCAACGAACCCGTATTGTTGTGTGTAGTCTCGGCAGAAGTACTCATAAGCGATTTTCTTTCCTATTCAAATTTACAGACAATACTTACTATTACTTATGTATGACTATATATATATATATATATATAAAATAAACTCATGTCCAGGCAGTTTCCACTTACATTAACCATTTTTAATAACCTCTCCTCATAAGAGTGCCTTTGACATGAGTTTTTAATATACAGCATGGCATCTCCGTCAAGTCTAGCGGAATTTTCATATAAATTATTATACATCTACCCATGAAAGAGCCATTAGCTATGCTAAGTCTGAATTTTATTAGCGTTCTTAATAGCATTATATAAACTATCACAGTATTATTAACGTATATAATATTATTTCAAATGTATTGTGACATAACCGTTAAAATATTGATTTCTTTGAAGATTTCTGAACGAACCCCCAGGCCTGAGGCTGTGACTATGACTGTAATTCTTGTGCTCTCTTCTCAATATAAGCAGCCGGGCCCCCCAACAACAGACCATAGAATATTACATTAGAAAAGCAGCTGAAATATAATATATCGGCAGCGTTTCTATGACACTTAGGTCACAAAAATTTCTTTACTTCAAACAAGGTTTCAATATCGACTCCATTGTAATCTATAGTCTATAGCCAAGAAATGTTGAATTTATTAATTCCAGCATCTCCTTATTCTCAGCAATTTAAGTAAGGTAGGGCTTTTATCCATAAATGTTATTAGAGAAGTATGAAATATAGTTTTTTAACAAAATATTATTTTTTTGCTCTAATCATCTAATTTCCAAACTAAGTTAGAAATGACCAGTGTCTTCTGCTTAAAACTGTTTTAGTTAAGGATGTATGA
The DNA here is from genome assembly GCA_003671415.1 of Megathymus violae. NCBI lineage: Eukaryota > Metazoa > Arthropoda > Insecta > Lepidoptera > Hesperiidae > Megathymus > Megathymus violae. Next base: position 1,035,843 of record PDGT01000066.1, on the reverse strand, counting down.
ATCTTTGACTCTAAAGCAATCTACCTAGCTTGTGTGCTCTGCTGCATCACGGAAGAAATTAGTGTCAGATGGCTTCTCTTGAAGAATACTGGGCCCTGTAGCATTCAGTTCTGTCTCGGCGATACTCATGCATAGAGGTATTGTTCATTATATGCCTGGGCAAGGATTTAAAGGTTCGATTTTTATGTAATGTTAGTACTAAATAGGTTCACTGCTTTTTTCATGGCCGTCGGGGAATCGATGGTGACTCTCTTGTCAGAGGTACATGGATGGTGACCAATTATATGTAGGTGGTTCGTCTGCTCGTTTATCTACTAATATAATAATAAATGGCTCCAATGTATTTAGGGATACCATTAAGACGCAATTGATTACACATTTGTCAGAAAGCATTATCACTGTGAAGATAGGAAAGTGTCGAACGGCAAGCGGTCGAAGTGACAAATCGTCTCTTAGAAGAGAGGCTTAGTGCAGACGTCTGGTGGCCATAATTAACGCTCTCGCCTTCAATCGAGTCAGTGCCTGCGCCTCGCTGAGAGGAAATAAGTTGGGTAGTGTTATGAAATGCTTCCATATCACAGACACTAGTTTCAATCTGAGCGGAATGAAAATAAAACGAATTATATTTAAATAGTAATGATCAAACAAAAAACCGGTCCACATTGTATGGGATTTGCGCAGGGCGGGGTACTATAAATGTGTCTAGGAATATATATATTCTTTTCTGTGTATCATATGCTCAAGATTAAAGTATATTTAAATTGCATAGGTAAATTTAAATGTCATGTACGTACAATGGACAGTGTACAAGCATTTAACGGCGGGTGCGTGTGGGTCTGAGGTGGAGAAATCAGGAAATCAACATATTTTAATTATTAAGATAATAATACAAAATAACTTAAGACAATCTATACTTATTACTAAACAACATTATCGTAACGTGCGAGAAGCCGAACTTTCCGGCGCGGGCGCGGGCGGCAGATCTCTCGCTGTCGCGCATGCGCGATTTATCGCACGCTCATTGGTCGAGCGACGTGGCGTGAGACAAGTCTAGCGCAGGCTGCTTTGCTGCAGGCTATTTTACGATTCGTTATAAGCATTTTTCAATGTTTTCTAATAAGGCCCTATTATGGTAATCAACTCATTTCATTAAATTGTAAAATTTTCCTTTAATGCGATTTATTTTCGTAGAATATAGTTAATTTAATTAAGATTAATATAATGTGAATAATAATTGCCTTCAAACGATCAATCTCAAATTATCAATTTTCTCTAAATATGAATTTAATGTACCTTTATAAATGGCTTTATATCTTTGGTGGTTGATTCGTCTGTGCTAAAAACTTCAAAATTCTTCAGTTGGTACCTTATATAACGGTAAAATTCAATAATGACATTTAAAACAATGATTAGGTGTCGCCATACAGGTTCATACTTTTTATATATTATAAGTCAGTTCTTGTTTAGACGAATGTGAGATAAGTAGATTCACTTTTTATTTTTATACTTAGAACAATTTAAAGGATTTTATAAATTTCATCATCTGGATGTTTTGGTATTTTTTAATCATCTTATAGCTTCGTGTATGTACTGTACAGTGACAAAACAAGACAGGTCTTTTTCATTGTTTTTCCATTATCGTATCTATAAAGTATATATTAATATTGTAAAGAAAGTGTCAATTTTGTTAATGAAAAATTATTTTACCATTTGAAAGGTATATTAATTCGAAAGCTATACATCATATAGATAATATATAGAAATTCCGAGATTAGTGCAGATTATATGTACGTAATATTTACTAAGACAGACGATTGCTCAACACGAACAAAGTCTGGTCGGGCCGCTAGTATCAAATAAAGGATGTAAAAAGGTTGGGGTGGATACACGGGTGGATGGATCCCCTCACACCGCAAAAGCTCTGTATGGTACATCGTCATTTTTCTGTTGAATTTCCGAAAGTTGGTACCGTTTGGGTTTTCCGTCAAAAATAAATAAATACAATTCGAACAAACAGTTCCTCGTTCCCGAGGCGAAGCGAGGAGCGCCACTAGTAATAAATATGAGTAGAATTTCTTTTAAAGTTGCAACACTGTGGTATAATACTTGTGCAGTGTCGGAAGGAAATACTTTCTTCTCAGAGCCCGGGTGAGACTGAGTGTGTTTCTAATTGCTCTCACCTTGGGCGCGGTTGTGTGTGTGCCTCGCTTGGCAATACGTGGAGAATGTAATATAACATGATTGCTGCAGGAAATTGCAGTGTTACATAGCGGATTGTAATAGAATATAAGTTATATTGCAACGATCAGTTATATCCGAGGGGTATTGACGTCGGGTTCTCACACTGACTGACCGGGTTTGAACCCTGCACGCATAATTGATAGTTCAGTTCAGTATTATGTTTAGTTTTAGTGAAGGAACACGTCGAAGAAACCTGCGTAACTTGAGGGTACTTCACAATGCAATCGACGATGAGTGAAGTTCATTCATTGGCACTTGGTTACCATCGTGGACTTTTAGGCTTATCGCTGAGACATCAGTGATGCTTACGGTGTGACGGATGTCAGTTTCCAGCAGTTACCATTTAAAATTAGAAGGTCAGTCTGCTAGCTTAGAGACTATTGATATAACAACGTATAAAATTCCGATTAGATTTTGATTCATTGCGTATTCTAAAAGACTCATTCACTTTTTCAGCAAAGTCAATTCGTCTTTTATTAATTACGTCTCCCTTATCAACGAAGCCCGAGGTTGATTGCGACGAGGCTCTATTTTTGCAAAATACACTCCATTTAATACATTAATTACCACAACAGATATATAATGCACAATTGAAAACATTCCAAATAGACTCGGACTAAATTAAAAAGAGAACCAAATGCTTTACTAATGAAAAATGGTATGTATTGCAGTGCCACATGGGGACGGGCAGCTTTAATCCGGAAGATTATTTTTTTATTTTCCCTCGACCTTTCACAAGTTTTACGTGTCTAATTAAATGAATATTGCATATGCTGAAGTTCTAAATGAATGAAGATATATAGTTCTTATCATTCTATGATTTGTGTCAGCTTCGAAATCGATGATTACGGACGTGGTCAGTCGTTCGATGGGTGACCGGTAGTTGCAAAATTTCTTGGACATGTTTATTGTTTGAGAATGGTTATAAATATAAAGAAAGAAAGAAAATATAAAAGATAACCAATGTAACAAACACGTACGTCTAAAGTGATCATATATGTATACGAACAGGCTGAAGTTCTATATTGCAATCGATGTTGCAATCACAATCGAGGTGGAAAAGGTGCACATTCAGACATTGTTGTGGGGGAGCCATCTACCTGACATTTCAGTGCGACGCCTGCTTCAGGCTAGTTCGGACTAGCGGTTTTGTCGTTTTTTTATGTTAATAGCTGACAAACTAGCAAACTAGCAGTCACTGCCCCCCATGGGCATTAGCAAGACCAATGGTATCACTGGTGCGTTGTTGGCCAGGAAATGAGAAGATGGTAAGCGATTAGTGGCTGATTCAAGCAGGAGGGTGGTAGGTAGTCAGGCAGGCTTCACGGGAAGATAATAATAATGACAATAGTAATACTGATAATGTAATCATTACGCCAAGCCCTGCCACCAAGCAGGCCGGCTTCTGTTGCCTCTTACGACACCCTGTTCTGCCAGCATGACATTAGGGAGAGCATTCTAGGCCTCCCCAAAATGGTTTCAAATTAATGTAAAGCCAATTTAGGATGTCATTTTAAAATTACTTCTGAACTTCACAATTTAATAATATTAAATTAATGGCAAGGTTCAATAGTAGATATTCTGATATATGTCTGAATTTTTTAAATAACCACATGGCTGTTTGCTACCATCAAACAATTACTTCGTGTACTGCTAAACAGAGATCGTGTGACATTGCTTTCAGTAAATAACAAAACAAAGGGCATAAGTGAATTCAACGTGATGTTTTTTCAAAGTCCCATGTCACGGCGTGTCATGTCTACCAGCGGACGGCAGACGGCACGCACGGTACCAACTCGGTATTACTTCATGTGATCCAGTCACAGTGTCACCACAGAGTAGAAACCTACAGTCTATCAACTTTGACGTAAATTAAAAGACGGTACTTTGTAAAGGTTGGTCTACCAAGATAAGACTTGGGTTTGATTCTTAATGCGGGCATACTTTTATTTTACGGATATTTTATTTCTTCTTTTATTTGTTATATATTATTTATTATGTTTTTTTTGATCCTATATTTTATTTGGTTTTTGAATGTAGGTGTGTGATGTGTTTAAATTAAAATTAAAATCCAACAGCGTTTACGTATTTTGTAAACTGTTTCTATGTCTTATATGAATTGTTATATTAATGTATGTTTATATGAAGAACAAACGGCGAATCAAATTCCTCAGTATATCTTTTAAACATGTAACATTTCATATGTTTATGTCGATGTAATTTGCGACACAACAGATCCGAGTGAGAGTTTGATCACTCAAAAAGTGATAACTGTGAATAAATATTTATATTGGAAATTTTTAAAACTTATTACATGATCAATATTATTTTATTACAAAAATAATAATGGAGCATGCAATATGATAGAAATACTTATACTGCTAAAATCTGGGACCGTCCCTCGCCCCGCGCGCCCCGCAAGTACATCCATTGTATCAGTTGGCGAGTGGGTGTTGTTACCCTGTGGCGTAGTGTTCACCTACGTCAGCAGTCAGCATGCGTCAGCAAATTCAGCATTATTTCACAAGCAGACACGCAACACAAGGGCATTGTAGTAAATGTTTTTCCCCTTGACGCTGGGTTGATATATGTGTTCTTATTTTGATTCGCTTTTTTAATTACTATTACGAAAATAATACCTTATTTTCAAATGAAATGCAGTTTATGGCTAAGATAACTCATGGTATACTGGATTGTTTTATGATACTGGCAGTCAAAGTTAACATTAAACGTATTTCAAAATAAATGGGTCGTTTCCAGACCAGATTCTCCTTCAGAGGACCTTTTGAAGATTGCATTCCAAGAACATAAGGTTAGAGATCTTTATTTCTCAAAAGAACATTACACAGTTCACTTAAATGAGAAAGTATACAACGTAAATTTGAAATCTTATCGCTTTAAGTCAGTGTCATTGGGTGTGTGGTTACCGATAAATAACTTTAATAACTTTTTAAATTGGTGTATGGTTCTTACATTTTTGACTTTGTTTGGTAATCTGTTATAAAACTGTGCTCCTTCAAATATAATATTTTTTTTTCCGTAAAGCGTTCGTGGTGGTACTAAATTACGTTTCCCCCTACTTCTGGTGTGAATTTTATTAAAACATAAAAGTGATATTCAAAATATATTTTTTCTAATAATTCTTACATTATAAAATTCCAGTAATATGAAATTACTACATACTTCAAGACAAGATTTTAGTTATTTGTCTGAACGCGACGCTGACTTCAACAGTAGGTGGAGTCATAAAAGGGTTTGCAAAATAAGTAAGTGGTAATAAATATAAAAAAATATGAAGTGCCTGATGCAAACGAGCAACGATTAGTTCGGGTTTGATTACTATTTATAAATGTGAAAATCAAGTTTCCCGAAGTGAAGCGAGAGTAGGTGTCGAATATATTGAGATGATATAGTAACAAAGATTTAAATTAAAATATCCTGTACATATATTATCATTTACACTGTTGACTCTTGGCTTTGAAACTGAGTTACTTACAAATAGCTATTTATTTCGTCTTGTTTTTTTGTCCGTATCACAGTAATTTTATTCGAAGATTATTGACATTCCGTACACGAAATTTGGCAAGTAGGTGTACAGTGTGAACCTCTACATAACGAAGTAGTTAATAAGCATAAAAAAATAATTTTCGAATATTCGATGAAAAATGGAATTGCTGGCGTGTCTGTCTGTTAATGCGTCTGTAACACCGGATTCTATTCATTGGATGGAAAAATTAGAATTATGCAAATGCATAGAATAGTGATTCAATTAGGGATTTATGTTGTAAATAAACTAGTCCAGGTTTAGGAGATTGTTGTATGGCGAATAAGCAAATTGAACACAATTGTCAATTTTTGCATATATCAAATAGTATAAGCTCATAATAGATTTATATTACAATTTTAAAATGCCTAATTTAAAAAATATTTAAACACGTCCGTTATATTAAAGGCATCATTGACGCGTTTTGATAAAGTATTCTGCTTTAACAGCCCGCAAAAACTGATTCAATATCATTACTATCCCTAACATGTACGCGTTCTATCAAAAGGACATTCAAAAGAAAATCTGGATAGGCCGCGAGAGAATGGAATCACAGAAGCAGTAATCTATGTATCCATTGAAAAAACAGGCTTAAAAAAGGACATTTTTCTCTTAGAAGTCCCAGCATCAACAAAGGCAGTCGGACGCTGACAAATGACACACAAGAATAATGGGTCCACGTTTATTTTGGGGCCAAATTAATGGCTCACGGGCTGACGTGTTCGCACCGTTATCGACAGAGTTAATTAAACTCGATTCGGTTCGCTTATTAAACTTCCGCGATTGCTGTTTGCAAACTATTCTTTCGCTCGGAGGAGCGTCAATTGATTTCAATAGACACCACTCTCAACGTAAGGGCTGTGGGGGTGTTCACAAGCTGTGAACGCAGGCGTATTCGTGAGGACATTATCAGAAAGATATACCGAAAATTGTATTAATGGATCTGTCTAATAATTCTAGATGTAATTAATAAATCAATAGTCAACGCTGAGTATATTATAGGGTCCAAACAAATTGATGAAGTGTCGAAATGGTGTGTATGATTTTTGGGTCCTTAAGTAAAAATAAAAAACAGAATAAACCACGAAGCTTTTAATATAATTGTAATTAAGTTATTTCAAGTGAAAATTACCAATCGTTTATCGCATAGAATTTACTCAAGTTAATAAGTTAATAGATTATTGCATGCATGTTGATATGAAGTTCTATTTATTACAAGTAAATATTTATTTTATGGAACAGAGGTGTCACGTTTATTTAAAGGTATATACCATTATAGATTCCCCTTGCTTGATAAATAATTATTTAATGACAATTTCGATTTCCGTAAAGTTACAGGTACTATTAACTTTTTACGTGGGGGAATCCAAATTCAAAATCATTTAATTATGTAGGTATTCTGTAAATACACTTATGTAGTTCATTTATTGCTTCTACTGCCGTTTCTAAAAGGGGCTTTAACGTTGAGGAGAAGAAACGGCGAAGGAACTCCTCGGAACATCTTTTAAAACAACACAAGGTAATTACAAAAGTTTTAACCTACGCGGAATTGGATTCGATACTATTAGTATTTTCGATCGTCCTTGTCATTAACATATCCATCTATATTATAATATCCTTTACCTATAAGTTGTATTTTAACGCGTCGCATAAAGTTCCAATGAGTAACTCACTCCAGCCCACCATGGATACCTCCACCGCGGAGCGAGAGAGACTTATACCCCACGCGTGTCCCTCCCATCACCCTTTATCGGGATCACGGGTACGTTCTCGCATCCTTCCGCGATCCCGTCGTCGTTTGATCCTTTTAGGAACCGTACTTCGCACTTGGAATGAATAATATTAATTATTTTAACTGTTTAGTAACGGTTGCGACATGCTTTTGTCACATCTACTTGTTTTTTTAAACCGTTCCTAACTATTACATGAAACAGTGTAAAGGTCTCATAGGTGCATCGCTATTAAGTAACTTTAATTAATTACAGTCGGTTATTTCTCCAACAGTTGGTTCTCGAAACGCCGCAGAAACTATCCGTAATTAGACCCAACGTTCACAGGAGGTCATGAAATAAAAAGAATTGCACGTGTAAGGGTCACACATGGTATGTGACGTGGGGATCCGTCGATCCTTGAGCTCAAGGTAACGTCCGCTCCCTTCTGGTGCATCCTACCTTGGTCGAGGTAATACCGTGAGTTTGATTCTTTTGAAAGTAACACCGAACTAATTTTTTTTGATGTTAATAGCCGCCAAACGAGCAGACGAGCCATCTGATTGTAAGTGATCACCGTCACCCATTGACATCAACAAGACCAAACATATCACGGTAGCCAGGGAATGAGAAGAAAATTATAACATTTTATACATAAAAACAGTTTTATATCATCTAAATACCGAAACGTTTCATACATACGATCCGTTTGATTCCGACTGCATCCCGAAATAACATCAACCAAACAGTTTTATTTCAACTGATTATATTTAATTATTAATTTATATATTTTTTTATTTATTTATTTATTATATTTTTTAAATTTATTATTTTTTTTGTTCTCTTTTTTTATATTTATTTATTTTTATTTATTTATTATTTTATTGTTTTTTTTTATTTATGCGATTTCATTTTTTTTTATTAAAAAAATGCTCTAAATCAACACGCCACAGTCATAAACAATTAGATTTAAAGTCTGAATCGGCGAAATGTTGCATTCATGCCACGCGTTTGTGATTCAAAGCGGCGATATTGAATGAAACTGAATGTGATTGATACGATTGAGAGCGTAGATTGTAACCGAAGACCGAAATGAAACGCCTCGGGTCTGTTTAGTTTTGACTGAATTGGTTTTTTGAAGCTATCGATAAATATGACGTTAATAACGCCTGTATGTGATATCTGCTGGCATGTTAGGTGCAGCGTAGCGGCATCGGTGTTAATGACGCACACGGGACACCCGACACCCCTGGCAAGATTTCAAGTTGTGTACGTGTGACAAATTGATTTTAACTTGATACAGTGAACTGCTTACCTGACAGTTCTCCTCAATCTTCTCGGGGTTGTTGTAATATTCGCCAATTCGCATTACACTAGCTCGATGGACTGTCATACTACTATTGCCGTACTCGTTAAGAGAGAAGACTGAAGTTCAACAGTGGGAAAATTATAGGTTGTAATGAAAGATTGTATCTACGACCTAAGTATAAATTTGGTTAAGCAGTTATTTAAGATAGATCAAATAAAGCCGGTTAAGTCCGTGTGAGTCACATGGAGAACTTTCAAATATCAAGATAATGGTCATTTAATAGTTTTTGCTTTTATTTTAGATTAATTGATTAAATATTATCTGTATTAGTTAAGGTGGCGGTAATAATATAGGCTTCCGGATTTCCTTGCAATCAAATTATCTCCTTGAAAATAACCAGACTGCATAAATAGCGAAGTTAAAGCTCCTACTTGCTTATTAGGCACAGAGGACAATTCAGTAATGGTCCTAATCGTCGATCGTTGACTAACTTGCCAATACAAAATATAATACGGGGCCATTAGTCAATGAGCGCTTCAGTGACTACTTATTTCGGCTTACCACGCTGTGGGATCGGAGAGAAAAGTAGAATATTTGGGTCTATCATTGTTTAAGGTTGCTTTAATGCAATCATGCTTTTTGTTTTATCCATTTTCTAGTTATTCTAAGAATGCAATCCACTGGTTGGTGAATAAAGATGATTTTCTCTCTCTTTCAGACAGAATCGAAAAATGTCGGATATTAAATAATATTTCAAATATGTATTATTCTAAATTTCTAATTCGATTGAAGAATCATATTTTTATGTTATTAAAAACTATATATATATATATATATATATATATCAGTATTATATAATCAATATTTAACCATAATTATTAGTAATTTCCTTTAAGTGAGAACAGTTACCACTAATTTAAGCCATTAAAACTCCCAAATAGGGGTACCGTTTGAAGTAAGAAAATTAAAACATTTATTATTTATGGACGAATAGCAATGAAACTAATTTAATTTAAATACTTAGTGATACTTACTGCAATACCTTGTATGTAAAAACCATAACGAAATCGGTGAAGCCGTTTCTAAGATGAGCGCCCACAAATGCACAGAGAAATAGACAAAAAATCGAATACCAAAACAATGAATCATACCCATCGCCGCATATCCATATCAGTCGACTTTCAAATTCAAATTCATTTAAACATATACGTATTCTGTAAATACGCATCTTTCATCAATCAGCGCATCTTTTAAAACAACAATTTTACTCAGGACTCCATAGTTCATTTTGGACCGGTCACGTGACAAAGCAGAAATGAAAATGCGCTCCGAACAAAGGTTACGAACTAGCTGCATGTGTGATGCGAGACGGGCCTATATATGCGAGCTGGATGCAGTCCGGATGCAGCGAGCGGCTGCGCGACTCGGTGACGACTGTACGCTCGGGACGAGAGCCACACAATAGAGTGGAATAACTTTGGAGTGGAGTATCCTTCGTTTTTAATATAGGGCACCTAGCAATTTTAACCTCTGGCGTGTAAAGGAAAGCGGCTGAATTATTTGGTGATTTTACCCACTGAAGTTCACAATTCTATTGGTGAACTTAGGTTACTCTGCTATTATTAAATTAATATTATCGCTAGTTTAGTTTAGTCCTTTAGATTTTTAAGCATAGAAATTATCTGAAAGAAATTGTTTCTTGATAGATGTACAACAACAACTACTGTATTTATTTTTTATTTTCAATGAAAACTATCTGGTGGTCGCCCGGTGATTGAAATTTAACCATAAACTATACTAATAATAGAATTCTAACTGATCGCTTTCTGTACATGAACGATATATGAGAAAAACTATTATTAGAGAACTTTATTAACGAAATGGAACACAAAACTATAGTCGTCAGAATTTTTGTCTGTTTGTCTGTGCGTTTGTTCCCGCTAATCCCAGAAACGGCTTAACCGGTTTCGTTCTGGTTTCCACTAGTATACTGCAGTAAGCGTCACTTTATACTTGAAGTTTGTTTTATTGCAATCCGTCCGTAAATAAAAAATGAATGAATATATGTATTTCTAATTCACAGAACGAAAAACTCCAAAAAATGCAGACGCTATCTTTAAGCGTAAGGTAATTTTTCCGAAGCGGAGCGAGTGCATTTGGTAGTTATCAAATAAAATTCTGTTTTCAAATCTTCCTGAGCCGTCAGAATCCCATGACTTCCCGCTGGTTTTAAGGTCGTAAATTTATTTGGTCCAAAATTATCGTTTTCCCAAATTCTGTCATAGTTATTTCGGCCAACTCTGTGTTATAACTAGGGGTGTTATGGAGATCCGAAACCGTTACCGAAACTATCGGATACCCAAAATAACATTATGTCCGGAACCGTAACCGAATCCCATAATATTTTATTATTCATATATCCTTATCCATATCCAGATCCGAAATTTCACATCCATAACATCCCTAGTTATATATTATAGCGCGTAAACAGTAACCAAATAAACGGCGAAGAACAGAAATACCAAAAGACTTTCTAAAAGAATTAAAAAAAACAATTTCGTACAAAAAAAGGAAAATTAATTTAAGTAAAATCTTATTATGGGCACTTCATATTGCATTATTTGAAATTGGTGCCAAGTCAAATAGGTAGTTGGGAGATACGCTTCCTTCAATTCCACCACATCGCAGTATTTTATCAGTATTATTTCGCGTCATTGATTAAGGTGTTTAATCGCTAAGTATTTTTCTATTTCAGGGTAGGCACCGACCTCAAACATTTCAGTATGTATAGCATATAATATTTCATTTAAATTAATTTCCGTATTTTAGTACCATATTGCAGCTTTTCTTTTCGAAGTGGGTTTCATTTTTGTTTAAAAAGTTCGTTATTTATCCATGTTTAGTGTAAATATGCGTAGGTTTTAAGTACGGTGTAATAAAATGTTATATAAGGGAACGTCTGCCCAAGACACCACCGAGTAGTTACAGTCGATTTATCTCAGCGTTGTCCCCTAAGTTCTAATCATTAATTCTTTATTGAAAACCAAACATGTACATATAATTGTGAATCGTCTGGCTCCTGAGGTAATCTCAACTGTGTTTCAATGCCCAGCGTCTTCTCCCATATATTGAAACTGTTGTCCAATTTAAGAATAGAATTTAAGAGTAGCTAAGGAATCGTAATTGGATGTGTTGTTCAGTGTAATTGGGCGCGCGCGCGCGCGTGTGTGTGTGAGCGCATGCGTGCGTGTGTGCTAGTGCGTGTATGTGTGTGTGTTGCTACATACTCTCTAAGATATCTTCCACTTCGCTATAATTAAGGTTACTGAGCCAGGGGTCGTTCGTCATCAGGGTTCAATCATTATGGGTGCTGTTGCCGTTTCGTCATCAGTTCAGCATTACGTGAATATGACTCCTAGATGGGAACATTTCAATGAAGGCTTTGCAATGTAACCGGTATCAAAAGCAAATAACTCAAAATACGGTTGAAATGTAATTTTTCGTTTCCAAGACACGTCATCTGACCTTGAGATGGGCAATGAAGGACAGGTTTTGCAATATGGCAATGTTACCAAACACAGCAACTACTCGTATCTTTTGTTGCAGCTGACTTATTTAAAAACTGTTGAAACATTGCTATGCATTTCATTCTTTATCCTCAGAAGCCATCATCAGATCCTCTTTCTAGCAATTCTGATCGATTAAATTGGGATAATTAACAACGGAGTTATGTCTGTATAAACAAAAAAAAATTCATATACCTACCTCCATTTTCGGAGTCGGGTACTGCTTTATCTTTGCCTATTAATCTATACTAATATTATAAAGAGGAAAGCTTAGTATTTTTGTATGTTTGTAACGAATAAACTCAACAACTATTGAACCGATTTTAAAAATTCTTTCACCGTTAGAATGCTACATTATCCCTGAGTAACATAGACTATATTTAATACTAGAAAAAACAAGGGATCTTTGCTAAAACTTCAGTAACGTGAACCAAGGTGTAAAAAAATTTGCTTAAAAATTTCTTTCATCGCATACGCTGCGGAAGCTATTGATAAAGTACACCCGTGCGAAGCCGGGGCGGACCGCTAGTAGATAATTAACTTACTTAGTTATTTCTGCTGTGCAATAAAGCGTAGTGTTTAATATCTAACAGATTATAGCATTGTGTAGCAGTCAGTGTGGTCACTGGGGTTGCCGTCCGCAGCGAACATTGCGGACAACATGACGGATTTGAATAGCGAATATTTAACTTCCTTGAGCGTATTAAGTAATGAGGAAAATACTAAAAAGAGTTTTTTTTTTAGAATTAAAGCTTTTTGTAAATAGTATCTTTATTAAAATTCAATTCTGGTTCTTTATAATTTTCCATTGTATAGACTTTGTTACGTTCAGTATTCTAGCTGCTGCTCTTCGGTCCGGTTATTTGGGTGTAATTATTTTTTATTTGAATTTCCAGTGTGTGGTTTCGTGGGTTTATAGTAGCTTAATGATAGCTTGTAGTTTTGTTGGTTTTATCGTATTCGATGAAAAGTACCGAGTTCGGTTCCTGTCGGCAGCCGTTTAAGTAACAGTTAACGTTATATCACGGTTCTTGCCTGTACATCGGAATGTGACTACTGTTTTACAATAAATAAACTTTATGGGTTGGCATATATAGTTTTGTGACATATTGAAATGGGAATTTACAAAATTTTACAAGATTCTTGTTGATCACAGCGCCACCTTTTGGATTTTATCGCAGCGAGGAACCGTTGTCTCAACGAAAAATAGTATTCTATAATATATAAATGTCGGAGAAGGTCAATAGTACAGACGTGAAACGAAACCCGGCACGATATCCGAGTGATGACAGCACCACCGCGATGACGTCGACACTCGGCTAACATCGTGCTACAACAGAGCCTAGCTAGTGGAGTGACGCCGGATGGAGCCACAGTTTACATTCTGCGGTCGAAGAGATCGGTTCCTCCGCACTAGGAACTGTTACTTATTTCGTTTGCCCGGTGTGAAGTGTTTGTTAACAATTAATTAAAAGTGTTAAACGATTATACGCCCACGCTATGTTCGACAATGCTGCTAAAACTACTGGCGTAGCCGACATATATATGTATATTCAAATATAATATAATATATAATGAATATAAATGAGAAGTCTTACGCCACCACTAACCGGGGTATAACCAATAAATATTACTACACAGTTAAAAAGTCTTTGTGTATCTTTCAGTCTGCCTCTACGCGATAATCTCAAGACGACTGCTCGGGATGTGATGCACGAGGTAGGTTTACATGTACGTGGCAAACAAGATAAATTTATCAAACGCCTGATAAGTACGCGTAACAATTGTTTCGGGTGCGGTAACTGTTTGTAAACGTACCGAACATATTTCCCAAAGCGATGTGTGTAATGTATTATAAAGATACCTATCCGCACGCACTCTAATTCACAGCATTACTTCCCAGTACATTGCCTCGGACGTGCTACGAATTCCCTGTCGGCTTGTAAATTCACCGGTAGTGTAATCAGGAGGAAACTACGAGATCGGAATGGAATAGCGTTTGATAGTGCCGTTTGCACAACTACCTTGTTGTTACGTGGTCCTGGTACTTCGAGGGACGCCATCATAAAGGGCTGGCACTTAAAATAAATAACGTAACGGAAATAATTGGTTTAAGGATATTTTATTTTATTTTATTTACTTTTATTTAATTTAATTTAATGTAATTTAATTTAATTTTATTTTATTCGATTCGATTCGATTCGGGTTTGGTTCGATTCGATTCGGGTTTGGTTTGGTTTGGTTTGGTTTGGTTTGGTTTGGTTTGGTTTGGTTTGGTTTGGTTTGGTTTGGTTTGGTTTGGTTTGGTTTGGTTTGGTTTGGTTTGGTTTGGTTTG
>PDGT01000066.1:878511-1020738 GCA_003671415.1 Megathymus violae | reverse complement strand
CGTTTGGTTTCGTTTGGTTTCGTTTGGTTTCGTTTGGTTTCGTTTGGTTTCGTTTGGTTTCGTTTGGTTTCGTTTGGTTTCGTTTGGTTTCGTTTGGTTTCGTTTGGTTTCGCTTCGCTTCGCTTCGTTTGGTTTCGTTTGGTTTCGTTTGGTTTCGTTTGGTTTCGTTTGGTTTCGTTTCGTTTCGCTTCGCTTCGCTTCGTTTGGTTTCGTTTGGTTTCGTTTGGTTTCGTTTGGTTTCGTTTCGCTTCGCTTCGCTTCGTTTCGTTTCGTTTCGTTTCGTTTCGTTTCGTTTCGTTTCATTTTATTTTATTTTATTTTATTCCATGCAATGAATACACATAACCCTTATAAGACTATTCGTGTAACTGTCTCTATATCTACATATACGTCTGTCAGGTCAATAATTGAATCTATTGGACCAAAAATTTTGAAATTTGGTACATACAGTTATACGCATATTGTTTCAGAGCTAACTTTAAGGAGTGAATAAGGAAATTAAAATACATTTTATTTATTTATTTTATATAATAACCATATATAAACCGTTTCACAACTCTAACAATATCTTTCTGCAGCTATGCATGGTCCGAGATATCCCCTATCTCGAGTATAAATAAACTTTACTAAATTTCAGGCCATCAAGGAATAAAAGACACGTGGACTCCTGGACTACCTCCGGTAGTCCATGATGATAGAATGGAGAGGTCCAATATTACAGCCTTGGCTGACACCTGATCTTGCCCAGCACTGATCCGAATGGCATCCGCCACATTCGACATACTGACGCCTGTTTCGCAGACAGCTTGCAAGAAATGTCAGCGCATGCAGAGTGCATCCCGTGCCAGCCATCTTCGCGAGCAGGATGTGACTGTCAACTGTGTCGAACGCCTTTGGGATGTCGATATAGGCAACCTGGCCACCGGCATCCACCGCCGGCAACACTTGTGTTGTGGAGGTTTCTCGTTGTCACCCGCCCATACGATACGGAATTTTAACATTATTTTTTGTTGCTGGCTATTAACGATCGCATTGATTATTCTTCCGACTTGATTGTGAGACAAAAGTAACGCAGAGTGTCAGACAAAACTAAATAAATTTTTTTAATGTATTGAACTACATATATCTTTCATTTAATCTTCATTATTACAAAATCCATTGCGACCTAATTGTGATTTAATCGGGTATGGCAGGCTAAAGGCATTAAAGGTAATTAGTTGGTGTCTAGCTATAAACTCAGTAACAACGTTGACGAAGGGGTAGTTTGATTGTAATCTACACTGGTTCGATAAAACGCGTTTGATAAATTTTTATTACGACGATAGAATGCCTAATATTTATTTATTTATCCAAACTGGTAATGTATTAGATCAGGGTGTGAAGGACTCGATTGCTATGCCATTCAAGTATAATCTTCACCTTCCTATGTTAATTAATTTACTGGACAACCTATTATGGATTTCAGTTCAATACAATATTATTGTAATAATAACATATAATTAACATCTTATTGTAATAATAATAATCAATAATATGTTATAGTGTATATATTATTTGATTAAGCAATCAGTTTAAGTAAAGACCTGCTAGGATTTTAAAGTATAGATTATGATGATTTTATATTGTTAATGTAAATAATTGTACTGTAAATTAATATGTTAAGTAATTCCTATTACTAGAATAATGAAAGAGGACGAATTTCTAGTTCTGCAACACTGGATACTACGAGTACTTAGGTAGCACAATTAACAAAATACTGTATAATATAATTAATAGAGAGTAGCCGCGACGTCTTACTGGCACGCTTGATACAGTAATAATGCGCTAATGCGCCTTGTTACATTAATCTTCACTTTATTTGGTGGGGAACACTCAACGGTTATTGGTTTATATTTGGTTTGGTACAAGTACTTTGAGGGCGCCACAACTTCGACGAGGTAGGGTTGCTATAATAAAGAATAGGAAGGTAGAGATGGTGTTTAGTTTTAATGTTACTTGAGTAAGTAGGTATTATTAATAATGTTAAGAATTATTTTTCTGGACGCGAAACGAGCATGAATTACTCGTTATAATCTGAAGTGGTTTTTATTATTTCACATGCGTATAGAAGTACATTGCCTAAATCGTGCAACAAAATTTATATCATATTGTTACGCAGCAGGATCCGCAGGTTCGTGAAATGCCACAATAGTTCCGCAGAGACTTTATTTAGGGACTTTGACTTTACGTAGGGAGAGAACTCTTCGCTTTCATATACGGGAACCGAATGTTCCGTGGGCGACCCTGCCCGCTATTTATATCAATTTCCGGACCTTCCAGATTTCTCTACACATTTCGTAGAAAGTCAATAATAATACCTGAAAATTGACATAACTATAGCGGTTCAGGTAAACATGACGTATTTGTGTGTGACGTGCCCCTTTTATCTAAGGCATAAGGGCGACAGTGGCTTGAAGTGTCCCAGGTAGTTTTTATTACTACCTGGGTTTTTCATGGTCTCTATTGTTTCCGGCCGATCCTTCCAGAAACTTGGCAAGACTGCCGCCCTCTTCTTTTCGGCCGTCCATTAGAGAAGCTCACACAATACAATATAAAATATTGTAAATGTACCAGCATATAATCTGCGGTCGATGAGAATTGAAGCAATATTGATATGACAGCCGTATTTGTGTTTGCACTACAGAAGTTCTGTGCTCCTGGTATTAATGTTGGTCGAGACGCATTTAATATCAGTTGGTTATTGAGATTTATTGTGTGCTAAATTTGTTTTCCAAACTAAAAAATATTGTCATTTGAGAGCACCAAACTTCCTCGCTTCGCATGTAAACATTGGTATATCTACATCAAGAAAATACTGCTAGCATATAGAGTACGCAGTTATATACATAATATATATATTTTAATTAACGGCTTAGCTTAATTTTTTAGGTGGTATATATTTTAATAGTTATTTTAAATATACATTTAAAGGGGTATCGATTTTCTTTCTAGAATAAGAGAGGTCACAGTAAGGGTGAAGAAATAAAAAATGTATATGCAATGTGTGTACATGTATGCGCGACATAAATACTCAAAATGTAAATTAATTTACTCAATTAATTAAAAATGGTATTTGTTTAATTATAATAATAATTATATTTTTCTTAGGAATTTTGACATTCTGGCTGAATACAGAAGCAGCTACGTATTACTTATAAACTCTATCTGAGTTTAATGTTTAATGTTTATTTGTCTGCCGGACATACTTTGTATTCACGTGAAATATGCACATAATTGTCATGACGCCATCTTGGATTTCACTATAATCGTTTTGATTAATAATTTAAAAAAATCTGTCTATTTGTTTTGTAAAAAATTGTAGAAAACCGTTTTTTATACCGTTGAGGTAATATTTTATTTAATAGAAAACTTTTACGAGCCTCCAGTGGGGATTCCCCCAACACCCACTAATTTGATTCAATACGTAACTGCACTATTTGAGGAAACTATGACGAAACTGAATCCATTTATTGTAGCAGTGGGTTATGGTGATAACAATACTCCCACGTTACACTTCCTCAAAAATTATCATGCAAAACATAGAAATGCATAGAATACATATTTTTCGATCTTTAATTGAATCCGGGAATGTTTCTACCACACAAGGTCACTGTTAACTGGATTAGTCACAATGTGTGAGTTCTAAGTCACCAACAACACATAGGTCCCACATTAGGCGCCAACTTATATACCTAACAACAAAATATCAGTCCCAAGTTGGGCTCCAACTTATCATTATCAATCATTAAAAACAATATATCATTATATCAACTAATATTTTATCTGTTACTGCATTGCTGAGCACAGATCTATCGACAAACTATTCACCCTCAGATGTTATTTCGTGTCGTTTTTCACAATTTCCAACACTATTATTCCAGCTACATCTAAACTGTTTACTTTTCACCAAGAAGCAAACCGATTGGATGTTGTTTTATAGTAACTATTCGTTAAATGTATAGCGCGTGCTTTCTTTGCCCGGCTGTTTACCGCACTTAGTGTGCTCCCGAAAAATATAGCGATGTTATTATTATATACAATACATATACGGGTTTATAAAAATACGCAGTTGTTCGAATGATATATGATGAAAGGGATTCCTTCGATTCTTGAGCTTTAATCAAAATCCAGTTTAGTGCGTCCTGTTGGTGATCGTTGGACGCGAACCACTCAGTTCTATACCAATCCGCTTCTAATATAAACTGTAGAATATTTTTATGCTTCAGTTTGAATACTGGAGAGCCAATAGTAAACTTTTCATCGCGTCTGTCAGTAATACCTTATGGTATTGAGTCATTTATTCATATTGCGATCCATCTCAGCTTTGCACGGATACAGGATGGACAAGAATGTTATGGAACTCCGTAACTGAATTCCATATAAAGTTTCGGATAATTTCGGATAGTGAAAGAGTCTAAATTAAACAAGTTATGACAGGTTATCGCCGGTCGAGCCGCGTCGCTTTCAGCTGTCGACGTTTTAACTATTTGATTCTTTAAGGTTTTTATTTCATGATAATAATATCAAATAATACCTCGAAAGAAAATTTAACTGTTACCTTTTAAATACATTATATTATTTCCTTGAAGTCCTAAATCATCTAATATCCGTAACTGTAACGGGAACCGCTAAAATATTATTCATATATCCGTATCCGTATGCAGATCCGAAATTTCACATCCATAACAACCCTAATACAGTTTATTAATGAAGAATAAGTGCGCATAGGATAACAATATAAGTAGATATTTTCACTTTTGTCCCTATAAGTAGATATTTTCACTGTAGCCCGGGACCAGAATAGGGCTACGGTATCCCCTGCCTGTCGTAAGAGGCGACTAAAAGGGGGCTTCCAGGGTCGTGGACGGCTTGGGTGGGAGCCTGAGCCGTCCTGCGAACGACCCCGGGAAGGACGTCGGTACGGGTGGCCGCATACCGGCGTAACACCAGAAATTCGGGGATGATCGTCCGCTCATCCTGAGCAGAGCCCGACGGGGCACACGCTCATAGGACTCCGGTCGTGTTCCGATGGAGATCCCGGAGTCCTATCATAGCGCCGAGGAAGGCCACCGGGGGGATTTTAGTGCGGTAAAAATCCCACATAACCCGGCGTCGCTCCCACGGCACCGGGTACCTTTTGAAGGTTACCCTCTCGTCAACAAAAAAAAAGATATTTTCACTTTGTAATACATCTCTATCTCTAGCGGCTTTGGGTTATCTGTTAGTCGGTCAGTTCGTCGAGAATGGATTTATTCAACCGAATCTTCAAAACAATCCTGACGTTGAAGGTACCATTTTTTTTTGAGATTTTTATAAAGAAATACGAATTTTCCGGTGAATTTTATATCATACTAGCGGTCCTCCCCGGCTTCGCACGGGTATACTTTTATTTTTCAACATTTTGAGATATATTTATAATTTCATCTTTATAAAGAGTTTTTTGGTTTTATATAATCAAGTAACTTATTTGTAATGGGTTTATTTTTTTTACTTGAACTTATTTTTTTATATTCCTCTATTTACATTTTTACACCTCGGTTCACGTTACTAAAGTTTAAGCTGATTCTTTATTTTTTCTTGTAATAAATATATGTTACTCAGGGATAATGTAGCACTGTAATGGTGAAATAATTTTTAAAATTCTTCAGTAGTTTTTCTTTTCTTTATTTTCTTTTCTTAATAAGTTTGAAAAAGCTCATTTGTAATTTAGATGAGTTCTACCACGCAGATAGATCCCGATTGGCAGCCGCGGATATCTCCAACAATAACATTATGAAATTGTAAATCTGTCCGTTGAAGATATTATTGCAAAGATGATTACTGCGATTATCCCATTAGATGCAAAACAAAAACAAGATTAGATTATCTTCAATAATAATGTATGTTATTATATCTCAATCTAAAGTAATTGCTTTGTAAATATTGTTTTTTCCTTTTAGGTATTAATCTATGCTTATAAATAACTTTTTATGACTGAGGAGAATACACGGCGAAAAAAATTATAGAGCATATTTTTTAATTAAACATATAAGTATTAATTTTTATTTAATTTAATTCAAGTAAATTATTTATAGTAAGGCAATGTGATAAGTTTGGCCAGAACACTACTCATATCATCACAATCTAATTAATTTCTCTTCGGTTTAAATATATATCGTCAGCTAATAGCACAATGTCGGTGTAATCGTTAATGTAAACTAGAAAAAGAAATGTACCTAGAATTAAGCCTTGCAGTACACCTATCACAGTCGGTGATCACGATGTTTTCACATTATTTACGCTAACACATTGAATTCTCCCTTCTGATAGAACGTATTCAGATTTAGAGTAATGTAATTACCGCCGTAGCAATTAAGTTTGAGCAGTGATTTTGTGCTAAATCCCAATCAAACAATTTAGATAAATCACAAAATACACCTTCGAGTATAGTACCCTATTACGTCTCACAGAACTCAAATATGTGTTTTAGAATCCTAGCGCCTATATTACGATTTTTAGAAAAACCTTATTGCTCAGTGTGAAGTATGTATGTTACGTTACAATGCTTAACAATTAGATTTAACAACATCTTACACAGGGCGGGGAAACAAATATGTTTATTTTCATAAAGTTCCCTCTGCTGCGTTAATTAAAAATATTTTAAGATCTTGTAGCAAATTTATTCAATTTACAGGCGCTACCGAATATTATCGACCGGTCGAGAGAACCAATCAAGATCTGACCGATATAGTAATAACCTCTTTTGTTATGATAATCATGATAGCCTGTCGATTAACGGCGGTCCTAAACAATGACTATCCCGCAATATAGATTAAATTAGGGGTATGTAAAATTTGTAGTAGATTTAATGGCTTCAGATAATGTACCTAACATTGCGGTTGATAGGAACGGTATTTTTGGCTCGTTTATCGCTAAGTGTTTATCTTATAATGGAATTTTCAACATAATTATATAAAAATACATGTGCGTGCGTGTTATTTTTACGCGCGATTAAAGTAAAACTAAGTTAACAATTTTTACCACTCTTAATTTTTAAATAATTTTCACTCGTGTTAAAATAATAAATCAAAAGTTAAAACAGCCTATATAACCTTGTTAAAATCATTACAGAACATAGCAAACGTCAGATAATTAATAAAAAAATGTATTAACAATTTAATTAATGCAAAAATAAATAAGAAATTCACTCAGTTTTTTTCCGTTCGTTAATGACACAAATTGTTATTAATATTTAATAAAAAAAAAATCCAATAGCTTAAGATGTTTGTTACTAGCCGGCATATAGCAAAACTACGTAAAGAGACTACAGACTTCTGAGCGTTACTTTCGTCCGAAAAAATCTGATTCACTCTCAGTTCACGCTTATAGAAGTTTTTGTTGCAAAGAATACAATTTATACATACGCTTCCTTGTAACATACACTTCGGATTACGATAAAAAATGAATAGGCTTTATCTGAGTTAATGTATTTTACTGCCAGGTCTTCAACATCACTTACGTCAGGTACGTGAGAGAGGCAACCAAAGGCCGGATGTTGGATTTCTGAGGCTCTCCGTCCAGTCTTAGAAAATTGGTCGGACAAGCGGCATGGGTAGCTAGCCTTTTGGTCTACACGGGTGCTCTTTGGATACGGTTGTATCGGAAAGTATCTGTGTCGGATAGCCGGAAGGGAACCAACTACTAAGTGCCACCATTGCAGCTACGTCGAGGACGCAGGGCAACACGCATTGTTAGAATGCCCTTTTCCCTGCATTTCATTAATCTGCGAGATAATGAGCATTCTAAGCTTCTTTAATTATAAGAACAATCGGTGGAATACAACTAAAAATAACTACAACTCAGTAGGGATTCCTCATCTAATTCTTGGTACGATTCACTTCTGAGTTACAAGGACTTTAAATTAAAATAATGTACAAGTGCATGGAGTGCATTATATTCATGTCTCTCAGAAGAACTTTTATTTACTACCCAAAATTTAAGCTTCATAATTACAATTACATAGTTCCATTCTTGTTGTATACTAGTCCCTAATTAATTAAGTTAGGGACTAGTATACAACAAAATACTGATGGACTGTGATCAGCTAATATTAATTAGTAAGGAGTCGCGAGTAAATAGATGTACGAGTACTCTGAGCGTTGTAAGGTCACTGGTCGGCGGTGCTCTGTCGAATGCGCTCCTCCTGTTGCTGACTGGTGAGGGGGCCGGGAGGAGCCGCGCCGCGTGCGCGTACTCCGTCAGTCGGCCGCGCGCGCGCTCATATAAGGAGGCGCGATCAGTTCTTCAAATTCAAAATCATTTATGAATTTGTAAATACATTTATACACGTAATTTTTTTTACTACCGTTTCGAAAAGGTGGTTTAACATCGAGGAAAAGAAACGGCGAAAGAAACCCCTCAGCACATCTTTTTAAACAACAGATGGCAGTAACAAACTTAGTTTAAACCTGCCTGGAACTGGTTTCGACGCTATTACTTCCAGGCGTCCTTGTCATTAATATATTCATCTTTACTATAATTCGAACCTTTACCTTCCTTTGTCTTTAGCTACCAATCTCCATCCTAGTTCGAAATGTCTGCTTTTGGTATTCAATGAATTCTGCGTAAATTGCATGTCACAGACATAAGCCATGCTGGCCAAGTGGTTTGAACTCGTCACTCTCTCGCACGGGAGACGCGAGGGCGAATCCTGCACGTACTTCTCTTTTTTAAAGTACGTGCGTATTAATATTAAAAATCACTTGCTTCGATGAAGATAAAACATGGTGAGGAAACCTGCATTCTTGAGAATTCTTTACACGGTCTCAAAGGTCACTGTGAGAGACGAGAGATTGCGTTGTAATATTGATCATAATCAATTAAAACTCGTTTTGGTTTTAACATTCTAAATGGGTTGAAGTGTTAGCCGGTCGCTAGGGTATTTCTTAATTCAAAGGGTAATCCTTTAAGACATTACCTAGTGATGTGTAATGTTTCGCATTCCTTTGATATATTTTCCCCTTGAGGGCGACGGGCTCAGCTCGCAATCAAATAAGTAGGTATAATTTTAGTATTGTCTTATAAGAATATTGTTGGATATGTATATAACTGTGTAGTCTGGATTTTTTGGCGATAAAAATTAGCTCTTACTAGTTATGTTTCCATTCTAAGCTATTTATGATGTTGGTAAATAGAAAAACAATAAAAACGTACATTTGCAGTTAATATAAACTAAACACATACAAAGTCACTGTCTGTCTGAATCAGATAATCCTGAAAAATTCTACAAAGGTTTTCTTTTGATTGCTTCACGAACAAGTTTTACGCAGGTAAATATTAAAGATTTCTAAAACCTAATTAAGTCGAGTAGAAATTATTTCCGGTTTCTTCATTGGTTGTGTATGTCGATATGATTTTTCTCGATGCGATGTGTGGGATTTTTTTTATAGAATAGGCTTCAATCAATTACACCAGCAAACAGTCGAAGGGCGTGGCAACAAAGCTTAATACTGCGTCGATGCGATTGACTGCATTCGACCAGTGTTAGCTGGATACTATTTCTCATATATTTGTACGTCAATAATGACAAAGTGTATGAACTATGTATGTACTAGACATCTTTATCCGTTAACTACACTTATACAAATAAAGCGAATTTGAATTTAGACGTATCCAGTAATACTACGTAGCAGCCCCGGATCTAGGAGGGGGGGGCAAGCCGGGGCCCATGCCCCGGGCGGCAAGTTCAGAGGGCGGCCAAATTCACACTTTACAAACGAATGGACAACTCATCAGTCACTTAACTTTGACCACGGAATAAATTATAGTACAAGTAGCTGAAATTATAAAGATGATAAAGGTAAAAATAAATATAAGTGGGCGGGGGCGGCATATTTCAATTTTTGCCCCGCTTAAAAAAAATTGAAAATCCGGGACTGCTACGTAGACTAGGCGCCAGCTAGTTATTTTCATGATAAATATTTTTTTTATAACCCGCTAAAACTGATCTGAAATTCAAAATGCGGTCCACTTTTGAATAAACAATTAAAAATTATATTTTTTCAACTCATTCAAATGAATTAATATAAATGCATTTAGATTTAAAGTTTTTAAGGACTTTACACTACAGCACTGCGAGCAAGTTGTTAAGTGATTATTATTTCAATAATTTAATTCAGTTAAACGCGACAAAAAATTTATTGAATTTCGAATTCTATGTACATTTATTGTATATAAATTGTACATGCTATTTATTGAGTGTAGTTTCATTGATATGTTTCTGTACGATTGTTGGTCGAAGCATCGCGAAACAACCTGCGAGGACCCGGAACCGCTTACCCTTGAAAGGGTTTTTAAGTGAGTATTTTAGCACTGATCTTGAGAAACCATTACATACTGGTAAACCTTTCAAAGATTACCCGCTCATACGGCTAAGCGCTTTGTTTGAATTAATTCAACTTAACTCAAGTATATAGAAGTAGTAAATGAGTATTTACTTACCATATTTCTTTTTGATAATAAAAATTTATATAGGCAAATATTTGATTGTCATTGCTAAAACAAACCGTCTAGGTAGTAATTTTTGTTTGTAAGGTTCGCTCTATCAAATGTTTCTCTAACCCAAACGTAAGCGGTTAAATGAAACAAATTAAGAACCCTACAACAAGTCTTTAAAAAACCCCTTCAAAACCCTGTCCCAAAACAACTTTGGTTAGGGTTAACCCGATCGAAAGGCTTATAACTGTACTGGCTGAGCTGATCGAAGGTTAATTTAAACGAACGAGTGACACTCGAACGGCTTAACTCCTTCCAAAGGCTTAATCAAATGAACCGGTTTTCCGGGCCCTTCATATCTATACGGTTTGCATTTAACGTTTTGAATAAACGTAATTTTTAAGTTGTGTCACTGCTCAGCTCTGGTACTGTCTTCAAATTAGAGGGGCCAAGGTCATATTCTTTCATGCTGGCCGACTGTGGATTGGCGGACATCGCACACCTTCGAGAACTTTCTGGAGACTCAGGTTTCCCCAGGGTGTTCTCCTTCAAGTGGTAATTAATTTGAATAGAGTCTTAGTGAATATCATTTAATTATGTAGGTATTTAGTTAATACATTTGCTTGTTGCTTCTACCACCGTTTCGAAAGGGTGCTTTAACATTGATGAGAAGAAACGGCCAAAGAGACTCCTCAGCACATCTTTTAAATCAATATAATTATGACAATTACCAAGAAAATTTATATTGTTACGGTTCTAATATTTACAGGCTTCCTTATCCTAATAGGCTCGCACGGAATAAAATTCCGATGTATTGGATTTTTTTTATAAAAAAATCCATAGCTTGAGCGTATTTAAATTCGTAAATATAGTCACATAAATAAAACAGTCATGTAGAAATACCAATGAATAAACAAAAGAAGAACAATGAAAAAAATGCATTTTATATTTCCGAGCCATTGTATGAGAGAAATTGTATTGGAAATAGGTTACAATGAAAGTAAGCCTTACACGATCGAACTAACTTTGCGGTTAACACTCGTAGAGTCCACTCACCCTGATGA
Organism: Megathymus violae; assembly: GCA_003671415.1. Lineage (NCBI taxonomy): Eukaryota > Metazoa > Arthropoda > Insecta > Lepidoptera > Hesperiidae > Megathymus > Megathymus violae. Next base: position 1,009,162 of record PDGT01000066.1, on the reverse strand, counting down.
TGCTCCGTTTCGGAGCGAAACACGTGTTGGTGACGGTATGTGTGTTGGTATACACTTTTATTTATCATAACTGCATGTTTTCCTTCGTGGGAGGGAGAGAGGTTCTATGCATGTATAGAAGTATATACCATCGTACATTGTGCTTGCGGATTGTTGCAAAGTAAATTAATACTAATTTAGTTACACGAACAATCACTAACATTCCTTTTGGCCTTCAACTTCATTCAAACAAAAAATCTCATCAATTTCGAGTCAGCTGTTTCAGTTGCTTAGCAACAAAAACGCAATTACGTATTGATGTTTTTGTTCGTACGTAATAAGTTTGTGAGCAGTTTCTTAAGTATTAATGCATTATGGCGGACTAAAGATCTAACTAAAATTAATCTACCATGGAAATAAGTGTTATTTTAAGTCACTTTCCCTTGATGCCTCAGATGCCTTATCGATGTCGTATTACGAAATGCTTCATATATAATTACATAAATTAAAAACGGGTTCATCCTAACATAGACAAAAGTTGCACCGCATTTAAATACTGTATTTTTTTCACAAGTAACTTCGATCCATTAAAAAAGTAATTAAAAGTGAATAATTAAAGTTGATTTTTTCTGTTTTGTTGTTGTATGCACGCGTCGTGTGTTGATGGAAACACTTGCATGCAATAGGTTTCATTTATTGTTGGAATTCAAGCTAACCTGCTTTGGTAAGTGCTTCTGCTGTACAATGGACGTGGAAATCGTACTAGATCCCTGTTGGGGAACGTCAATTTGCTTTGTATCACCCGAAACGAGAGCGAGTTACTAGTTTTTGAATATATACAAAATGCGCGTATGCAAGCAACCGCTTAATTTAAAATATGGGCGTGGGTTTGGTTTTTCATTGAGCTACGGGATCTTAAAGGTGTAGGTAATAGGGGTCGGTTTATACACTTATTAATAGACTTAGTTCCCAGTAGTTTATATATTTAAATAATAATAATTTTTCATTTTCACATACGTAAATTTAGATACAGAGGCTTAAAAAGATATTTTATTGGATTTTTCCTCTGTCTGTAAACCCATAACATTGAAACTACTGAACAGATTTAGATATTTTTTTTCACATTTGGAACATATATTATGAGGCATCTAGGATGCTTTTTGATGAATATTTTCTAAAGCGAAGCGAGCCTGGGTTCTAGTTAAGTATACTGTCATTTAAATAATTAAGCGTCTCTAGAATATCGATTGCAATACATTCTTACGTTTAGTAAAATTTCATGTTCCATTATATTGCCAGGTATTAAAATAAATGTGCTTAGTGAAGCGCGGTTGATGTCATAATAATTAGTTTCCGAACACGTTTTCTACTATTGCATTTCATACAATAGTAAACGTGCTGGCTAAACTCCAAAGTTTACGTCTTAGGAGTAGGGTGACTGCTTTTATGGAAAAACGGGACACATGTTTTTGTTAATTTCCAGCATAATTGGCTATTATTACTCCCACTGTTCGATCGCGACGTGAGGAATAAAGGCCAATATTAATAAGTTTAGGAAAGGATGGAAATTACGTAAAAAAATATTGTACAACAACCACAAAAACAATCATTTTATTCACCCTCAAAACATCCATATTATAACTAAATAATTTGTACGTAGTGCCGTATTAGCAGTTGTATTATAATGTAGTAGTGACGTCATAAGGAAGCAGGAAAAACTTGTCCAGCGTTCAATATCGTTGTGGTTACCCTGGTGGTCCGTGAACCGAATTGAGATAGTATAGAAGTTCTTGTGTCGTACGTGGCTGGAAGACGCAGGGGTTATCGCGCTTCGACGATTGCTGTTTACGGAGTTTAAAAGCCAGTTCTGTACCGCAGTATTCAATTTAATAAGATTTACTATGGGATTTGTAATTGGTGGCTCGACTGAGTTGTGGTAGTTAAGAAATAGTACATTTTCAACACTTATGTTAAGAACATGGCATAACACGACACAACAAGACGTAACATTTCCAGCAATGTGTAACAGCTTAGCTCTTAGGCTATGGATATTATGATAAAGGAGAATACATTAATGACAGCGACAAGGTTCACTGCAGTTTACAAACTTAGTTTGAAATTGTTAAGTATTGATTTAAAAATATGCTGAGGAATTCCTTTCACCGTTTCTTCTCACTGATAAAATATCTTTTTGAAACTGACTGAATTATATTCAATTATAGTTTAAGTTGTTCGAAAGGTGGTTGTAAATACCAACTACGAATAAATATTATTTCATTTCGCTTCATTTGTTTTGAATTGAATCATCACAATAAATTAGGGTGCCAAGTGAGGGTGTTATTTGTTACTCATATATAAATTCAGTGGCATGTAATGCAATATTTTTGTTTCAGGGCCTAGCAGACATTTATGTGGCAGATAATCATTTGGTCATGGGTCGTGGGTGTTTGTGATATTTCATTAATCTACCACCTCGGGTGCGGTTCGTATTACGTGTGACCGCTAAAAGCAAAATTTTACCGTAAAGAAGAAATCGTTAGAAAACTTATTAAGTTCGGGTCGTGTCAGAACTTGCGACATCATTATAGCCTCATCGTTACTGCCTTACAATGGGACCGCTGCTGGCGCCAATCTACTGCCTCATAAGGAAATAGTTGCTACGTTGTACTTCGACTATTTGGAGCTACGAACTACGCAGATTATTATGAGCTACGAACATGCTACGATCTCTCTACGATTTACATTGCGTTAGGTTTGAAGTAGCAGGTCGTAGCGCATGTGGGTAGACAATAACCCGAGTTCATAATCGAATTGAAGGGTACGTCTAAATTTAAGATTGGCGGTAGTTCAAGAGTTGGTTGGACTTAGGTAACGTTTTCTAGAACAAACGAGTTTGTATTGATTTGTGTCCAGAGTTTGCGATGTGTTATTTGAAAGGTAATGAATAAATTTATGTGAAGTGATGAATTATATTTTTTTTATGGATTTATAATTATTTTATGAACTATCAGTCCGACCGGTTTCGCTTCAGAGAAACGCCTAACGCTTAGAATTAACACCTGCATTGTTTTATGACTGGTTGTTTCTCGTGATATGAATTACAAACATATTAATCTATAAATGAATGGATTGCAGTGAGATGAACTTTCAATATTAAATGATGCTTACTGAGATACATTTGCGAAAACCACAACGAAATCGATTAATCCGTTCCTGAGATTAGCGCGAACAAACGCACAGACAAACAGACGCAAATTGTAAAAACTGTTGTTTCGGGTTATATTACGTAATAAAGGCCCCTAATAATAGTTTTTCTTAAATATCTTTCATGTACAGAAAGCGATCTGTTTAATTGTTATTACATGCATTAATAATAAAAACCTACGTTATTAAAGTAACATTGTCTGCAGGCCATGCTACCTGATATTACGACACTGAAAAAGTTTTTGTGTATAATAAGTTATAATGAATTATAGTTAAACGATTTGCTATTTCTTTTAATAGTTTCATAGTAAAACCTGGCGAAGGAACTAACGGAGAGTGTAGAGCTGAATTACCGGCGAAAAAAACGCTTGTTAACTGACTCTTTAGAAGTGCAACCTAAACTAATTAGAAACATTTTACAGTTAATTTAAATGGTGGATAGTAGCTAGCCATTTAGTTTCAATTCTACGATCACGTACCAGCAACGCCGGGATTAAGTTAGATAGTACAGAACCTATGGATTTTTCCGGCCTTGTCCGTTGTTATAAATTTACCAGTAGAGTGCAGGGGAGGGTGGCTTGGTATCAAAAATATACAGCATCTTTCACCACAAGATATGTGTGAGTAATTATTAAGTTAGTTATACGTGATGGCACATAAAATAATAATTAAAATACCTTGACCTAATGTTATGACATTGTAACATACATAAGAGTATTTAACAGTAAAATTTTCAACAGTTATTCAAATAAATTTAATCGTTAGGTTATAATTGTTGAAAATGTTGTAAATTTACTTATTTTAACGGTGTTTTGTTATCGTGGGATCAAGGTACGGCGAAAAAAACTTCTCAGCGCATGTTTTAATCCAACAAATAGCAATTATAAAGTAAGTTTTTAACCCGCGTGGAAATGTTTGCGGCGCTATTATTTCCAGGCGTCCTTGTCATTGACATATTCATATGGCATTACCTTTACTTGCAAGCTGTGGTTTAACACTTGCGTGAAAGTTTCAATAATCAATATTCAGATTAGCCCTATTGTTGTAAAATTATTGTAAGTCTCATATTATTATAGTCTCTTAATACTTCTCAGTACCTTAAGTATTTCCAGGAGAGATACAATATCCATTTATCTATATTAAAGAACAATCTTTTCGCCCGTTACTTTGCTCCGAAACACCGTTAACTGGGTTCCATACAAAATTACGATCCCAATAACTGTTGTGAGAAAATAGTAGGAAAGGGATTTACAAGTGAGGATCTTCGGACGACATTCTCTGGAAAGTTTACTTGAGGTTTTGTCGACGTGGAAATAAATACGGAAGTTCCAAATTGTGCATCTTGGTTCTGTAGCTTTTAATTTAATTCTTTATAGTATCACGCAAGTATTCAGTTCGTTTGTCACGCGTCATTTCTTCTAAAACGACTGAAAACAATTAAATTGCGAAGCAAAATTTTTAATTTTAATGTAATTGGGCTTTGTTATCGATACAGAATGTAAAAAAAACCTTTTTTATTTTTATGTTTGTGAAGTTGAAAATGGTATGTTTATAACTTACATTACGGGTTGGTATCTAGGAAACTTTGTATCCCGAGAATGGATTAGTTTTCGCAGGATAACAGATAAAAGTTGATGTGAAAGTTTTGTCGTGAAGGTAGTGAATAAATTTCAAAAACAATAAGATGGGCGAAGTAAAGATATGAAGCGCCTGATGAATCTGAACAGCAAAGTTCTGGTGCGGCAGCAATTTGTTAACATAACGATTATGTGTCTTGAAACGTTCTTTACACATAATTTTTAAACTAAAACTGTTAAAACGATTCAAGGCTGTAAGAGACTACAACCACCATTGAGCAAAAGTCATCCTTACTCGTGGTATAACCTGATGAACAGTGGTTGAAGCAAATGCCTAAATTCATTCTGTTGGCAGTTTGCTAGGCTCTATACCACCCAGTCTTATTCGACGGTGCTTAGTGTACGGTAAAAGCCACTTGTGGTTGTAGAATTTTTCACCGGCTACCACCATCTGTCTTCTAGGATTGATTGTTCAAAGGAAACGGTCGTGTCGTTGTAGCAGTAACAATAAAGGGTTTCCACGTTTCCTTCTCGGTTGCAGGGATGTTTGTTGTGGTACACATGTGTCCAGGTGACAGTATGCCTTACTGTTAAGTGTCTCGTCAACTAATGTAAAAAAAGGACACGCCAGGGCCGGTATGTGTGACACGTGCAATACCCACTAACCCGACATCTTAAAGACATTAACTCCACATGTAATGGTTATCCTCCACAGTATACTCAGCTTCGTCGTGTTTAGTTTTATTATCAAGGCTCTTTACCTATTCTACGTAATGGACATCACACTATTGTACAGCGTAGAGGCCAGTACAGTCAGCACCAAAAGTGGATAAATTCCGGAGTAGTGTAAATGGGTATCGCGTTTCATCTCTGGTTGGTAAGGCGTTGGTGATACCTGTGGTGCTGCGTATAAATATGGATGGTGCTGACCGCTTTCCATCGATTGGCCCGTCTGCTCTGTTATGCGCTATTGACATAAAGAACTCCTTGGTCCAAATTCCGTCATGCCTTGATGGTAATTGAACAATCAAATATTAAAAAGAGTGTGAAATCTTCCTATCCAGGTCCCGAGATGGAACTCTGACTCTGGAACGAAAGGGCCATCATTGATTTTGTGTTATAATAGATAAATAAATGCTTTTACACCCACACATACAAATTAGGATTCTCTATGTAAGTGTATCAATTATTCAATATGACAAACGGACTTATTAACGGATAAATTTATTTGTCGAATAAATATTTGCTTTAAGCGGCATTAAAACCGAGAATTATTTCTTTAGTAGGTCGATATCAAGTTTGTTTACTTAATCTATAAAGATATAACGTATATTAGTATAAAAAGTACAGTTATATCGAATATGAGATTTGAAAACAGGTCTTTCCTGTATTTTAACCTTCAATTATGTAGTTTTAACGCGTTGGCCTCGTGGAATGAAAAATATGCTGTTGAAGCCCCTCGCAATTACGATTGTTTTTTGCTGACCGTACTGCAAATGTAGGTTAATATACTCTGAACGGGCGGGTGACGCACTTTCGTTGAATGGGCAGACAAAAAGATGTAGCTGTGACAATACAACCCTTATAATTCTTGACGACGTTATCAAAGCCATTTATTTGAACGTAGATTTCTATGGACTAGTTACCCGTGGTCGTTGTAATTGGTGTTTATCAGACGTTTTGGTTATTTTTATATATTTACCAGAACGATAAGAGTTCAGAAACGGTTTTGCATTTAAACAATAATAATCAATATACTAATAGATTCGAATTCGAATCCTGCATGCAGCCCCAGTTTTTCAAATTATGTGCGTATTATGAAACATCGCGAGGAAACCTGCGGACCGGACAGTGTTCCATAATGTTCTTAAAGGTGTGTGAACTCTGGTAACCCGCACTTGGCCAGCGTGGCGGACTATAGAGACTATAGAGTTTGCCGGCCATAAGATAATTTTTACCATGAGAGCATTCTTAACCCCTCTGATTGTGAGACATTTGGGCAGTTGGACAGCAGTTGGACAATTATCCTGCAGTGGGACAATTATCAGTTATAACGACGATGAATCGTTCACAGTTCACAAGACAACCTAAAAAATAGTTAATCATTGAAAATATACCTAAACGGGAAGAAGATCTGTCTTTGTAGATTTCGAATTAAGCGATTTTCGTATTACGATTATTATAAAACACCTAAAATATTCGAGAAAAAGTCGCTAAACACCGGAACAATACTGACAATTCGTTAGAATCTACACTGCTGTGATACGAAAATTTTAATTATTAATTACTTCACTATCGAATTTGACATCACTTTTTAAATATCACTTTTAGATAGTCCGTGTAACACATGGACAATAAACCGTCAGCTGTCAATTCAGATATGTGTTACTTTTTTTTATAACCTGAGACGGAAATGACGAGGTATTTGTACTAGTCAAGCGCGCTTATGAACACTAGTTAAATCACATCAAAACATGTCAACTGGCTTAAACGGCAACCTGGAAACGGGTTGAAAAATACTTTAATAGGTTTCTTAAAAAGAGTTATGTTTACAACATTAATACTAGGAATAAGGCTAAAGTAACTGTACCAAATTTCACTAAAAGTACGAGAATCACAATTTAAACTAAAGTTGTTTTTGTATTCATAAAATTTCTACGAAAGTTTCTTACGTTTACAATGTCTGCAACCGTAAATTGAATATGAAGCACTTCATACTTATGCGTACGGATTACAATAAGTATTTGAGCCTCGCTAGTAAATTATTCTCAAAGCTTTTAATTTCCTGGACTTAGAGTACACAATAATTTGCAACTACCCGCCTTTCTGTTACTTTAGTAAAACCACTTTATAAGCTAACTATCGGCCCCGACTGACTTCGTTCGGGTTGGACTATTAAATTGATTGTTTGATTGTAATTTTATTGGTACAGATAAGAGATATCGAGATACGTGCACGAGGTAACAGTGAGCAGCATCGCCGGCGGTGCGGCATGGCAGCAAAAAGCATTGATAGACAGATTTACGAGTGTACCAGACGGACGACAGGCTTCCAGTCAATGAGGCCTTCCGTTGTTTGGACGTGACTAAAATTTATAGGGCTGTATTTTTCAATCGACTCTAGGACATTTGAACATTATGGCCATGCGTATTGCTGTCGATTCCTTGTTTTAATTAAAACAAGGTTTAAAATCCCGAAAGATAGAAAGGCTAAATTTTCTTTAGGCATCTTTCGTTAATGCAATAAGCCATGACGGAATGTGATTCGAGTATTCTGTGTCTATAAAAATAATTGCTCTCACACAAAACCATACATCATAATGTACATACATACAGACGTAATTATAAAAGATATATGTAGCAAGCCATGTTTACTGAAGTCGTTAGTAGGTTGTAAATGGGCCCGTAAAAACAATATTTTTGTTTAGAATATAAATTCAGGAATTCCATCACACCTCCTCTATTAGGCCCTGGCTATATTACTACTTTCACAACCTCTCACACATACATAAATAGAGCCTCATCGGAGACCCAGAATTGGTTGAGATCAGCCTACCGAGCCTTGAGCACAGGCGAAAAATAGACAGCCTCTCGATGCTTTATAGGATACGTTTTGGAGAATGTGCGCAGGGATTACAAGATCTGATTCTCCTGTCCCATTCCCATTATTTTTACCATCGAACGACTCGACTCACAGCGACTATCCATGCTTTTGCCGTAAACGACGACGCGTTTTGCTTTGTCATTAATTGTGCGTACCGCAAAGGATTGGAATAGTCTGAAAGATAATTGCGTTGCGATGCGCAATCGCGCCAACTCACGGCGTCGACTGAGTTAACTCACTGCCTCAAATGTGTTAGTACACTGCGCAGCATCACACAAACAGGGGCTCACTGTGCGTGGTATTCATTGATTCGACACACCATCAAGCTGATCGGTCTCACTCATTCTCTTACGCGCTTACTGGATGTTTGCGCTAAGACGCTGCTAGCTTGTGGTACAGATGACGTGGCATTTGCGCTTAACAACTTACTCGATCCGTAGCATGTTACTGTGCCATGGCGCAATTTTGAGTTAATTCAAAGAGCTGGCGCGGTAAGTTGACACAAGGAATTGAGCTAAGTTACTCATATCTATAGTAATCTGCCCGTATCGGTGTTTACACTCCATTATTTTGGACAACTTTAAGTCAAGAATGAATAGGTGTTTTCTAAATTAATGCGTTTTACTATCTACCTTTAAGTGGGGTGTAATCAAACATTGATTTATGTAAAGCTATATTTTAGCTTAAGTTCTACTTTATTAACCGAAGTGTCTTTTTTGCGCCCAGATAAAAGGAAAAGGCCTACCCTCTGGAGATACCCGGGAGGGAGGTGATGAATGTACATGCATACCAGCGCAGCCGCCTGCGCTGGTTATGTGGGACTCCCGATAAACCTATAGGCCTACCCAGAACACACCACCCGAGGTTGGCTTTGGCCATATGGCCTCTAAGACTTCGTCTAACGCGACCCTCATCGAGGAAGAGGTGCGCTAAGCCGAAGTATGTAATCATGCATCGTATTTAGTTATTCTACAAAAAAATTCAACAGCGTGATTCAGAAATTAGTACAGTACCATGCTATACCTCTATTGAAAGTTGAATAATCTATTCGCCATGGAGAGAACGTACACAATATGTCGTGGACAAAATATTCCTATACAGCCCAATATACACTAAAGCGTACGAGATTTATGCTAAAATAACGTGTATTATGGATGAAATAGCAGTACATATTTTTCAGTATTTGTGATTGTCTATACTAATATTATAAAGAGAAAAAAATCTGTTTGTTTAAAAATGATTCTTTAACCTATCAAAAGCTACATTATTAGCGAGTAAAATTTGAGAATTTTGGCGAGCAAAGCCGCAATGGGGCTTTGCTATTATTTAATTAATATAACGGAAATAGAAATAAGATAAGTACTTTATATTTTAATTAGATTTATAAAAATTTATTGTAAGCAGATATTCGCCCATTTAGATGCATTCATACAACTGGAAACCCATCCTTAAAACAACCCAGATTCTATTAGTAAACGTAAGGTGTACATTATTCAAGTGAAGCGCGGACGGGCTGGCTACTATTTTACATAATCATAATATAATGTAACTGTTACCTACTGGTATACTGATATTAGCGCGTCCAGAGATCTGTTATGTGTTTGATTTGTGATGTAACAGAACCGTGACCTATGGCCTGTCTACTTTGCGACAATAAACAGCAATGTCAAGGTCAATGCGTTCCAATTTGTTTAGAAGGAACACAGAATAAGAAATATCCCGATTGTTTTGCCTTTGGAAAGGTTATTGGTGCGAGTCCGCGCTCGGTACTGCGCCGTCGGATATAAGGTTATAACATACATATAGTTTTTAATTTTTTACCAGTGTGTTGTTAAGCCGGCTATCCACAACACACCTTAGTGTATTATTGTTCCACTTTCGTTTTGGGTTCGGAAAACATGATCCTAACGCTCACAAATAGCGCCTTTACTAGTTTTTATCAGGTGTTTTAAGTAAATTGTTTTGCACCAAATACTTTCTCATGAAACGCTATTGATAAAAATCGTTTACAAATTCACTAGCAGTTTTTAAACTGGAGCTCTTTTCATGTGTTTTTGTCCATATTAAAGTCTTGTTAGTGGCTTCTATGTCAGTATCTCACGTAGGGTTACCTGTAATGTTAATTAGTGTATTTATAAAACATTAATCATATGCTTCGGGGAACAAAAAATTACAGGCAAAGTGTATGAAAAAAAATTCCCAGAGCTCTCCAATAGTTTCCAAAGATACGCGAAGTCTGACAATTTCCACTTGACCAGCATTACGGACTATATAATTAATTGTTCTCATTTTGAGAACCCATACTCAAAAGTGGAAAAAGTATGTGTAGCTATGATCCGTCATTCCTACGCTCAATGCGGATGCAGCCTAATGCGGGCCCGGACTTCCAGTCAAAGTGTTTTACAAGCGATATATTCGCTGACTGAGAGCCGAAATCCAGGATGTCGGCGGAGCATGTGTGGGCCCGTTCTACGACATAATTTGAATGAAACCTTTTTTGTGAATACAAAGATGTGTGAACTTGGAATATCGAAAACATATTTACCTATCGATTCATTGACGCTCTGAACATTCGTCTCGATTTCATAGGGGAACCGTTGGACTGGGTTATGTCAAATATAATACCTGAGAGAGAGATGGAGAAATGTAGCAAGATTTGCAATCTATCTATCAGAGATGAGACTATTCTTGACTATGATCAGTCCGCCAGGAGTAGACGTCTACGGAGATCAATTCGTTTTATCACATATCATGATGATAATATAAGAGTTTTAATTTTTTTACTATAACTAAATCACTTTTTAAAACGTGATTAGACAAAATAGTTTACAATATCCAATAAAACGACAAAAGAATAGATTCCATCACCATTTAAACAGCTGATGTTGTCTCTAGTAAGATTTTCACGTCACTTCATACATCTTACGTGTAAGCAATTGAATAAGTTTCCCGCACTGGTATTCCCACAGTGATATGGCACGTCAAGAATCGTTTGGGAACACGGATAGATTTACTAGACTATGCTTTTCCCTTTCATGATTTTCTGATAGCGGAAAGTGTAAACGGAATATAAGTAAATGGCTGTGTCTTTGAATTGCGTTAACTTAGAGACGTGCAACAAAAGCTTGACAGCTCCTAAAGAAACCTTTCCTTAGAAAGAACCTTTGCCTATCAAATGGCCTCATGCCCATCCTACAAGAATTTCGTTTCATCCTTTATCGTTTACCCGTATGTAATCGTAACGTAACCAAATGAATTCTCATGTGCTGCTAACCAAAACCTTACTTGCTAGCCATTAGGCGCATAGAAAAATAGAAAGAAGACTTTTAGTTCGTCATAATTAACATGAAGGTGAGAAACTTAAATCTATTTAGGTACTCGTAAATTTCGTTTTTTTCAGGATCCGCCGAAAATGGTCTACAGTCAGTATGGCTATTGATTTTCAGTGCTGACCATTTTTTTTTCGAACAGTTCCGCCAAGTGGTATACGTTGCGAGAAAAACAGAGTGAGGCTCCAGGCGCATATATATATGATGCTACGGTGCGTCGCCTGCCTATTTTATTGTGAAAAAGTTGCTTTAACTACGTTTTTACGGCCGAAAACGGCACGTTAGTTTCCTAACGAATTAACAACAAAAACATAATTCGCTAGAAACGTCTTATTTATTCGCCGTTTAGATCCCAGCGCCGAAAGTGTTATTCCTTGTTTTGTTATTCGATTCTCGATAGCACCATGTTGAACATAGCCACTGGCGCGTATTTTTTGTAACAGTCCAATTAATTGATCCCGGAGAAACAAGTAAATTGAAATGCGAATTTGTTTGTAGAAATCTAAACGAACTCGATATGCTCCGGTGAGTTGAAGTGTTTTAAATTTGTTAAAATGATGGAGAAAACCATTGAAGGTTCTCCCACTCGATGGACGTGGATTCGATTTTAACATGTATCTTACAAAAAAGTAATATAATATAAGCAGTATACAGCTGTTGATACCTTGCTTACTGGTTTAAACGTCGGTTTCTCGTATGCCTCCTTATAATTATCAATATAACAATCCATAACAAGCTAGGGCCTCAGGGTTAGCTCATTCGTTGGAAAAACTATAGGCGCGTGCAGAATTCGACCCCAGATTCTCCACGCGCCTATAGTTTTTCCAACGAATGAGCTAACTCTGAGGCCCTAGCTTGTTATGGATTGTTATATTGATAATTATAAGGATGAATGATGGTAATGTTGATGAATACCATATAAAAGAAAGATTGTCCGTAATTGCCACACTAAAATAGCGCTTATTCGAATGCCATGCAATATTTTATCCCCCTGTAACATGTATGGACTAACTCCTTATGGTATAAATTTATGTGGAGGTTTGTCCGTATTTTAACGATTTCGTTATATAGCAGTCCAATGAATATACTTTCTTATTACCTCTGAACGTTAATAGTCTTCAAATAAAATAGCATTAACCCACTGATAGATGTGCTGACGGACTTGACAGAATTATAAGGTTTCGTTTTCGCCGTTTGGCTGCGGAGCTTTATGGAACCAGGCATGCGGTGATAAAAAATAATGTTGTTTCACTTCACAACAAGCATGACGTATAAGTGGGTTTCTTTCGTGTGAAACGGAATATGATAATTAAACATTCATCTTTAGTATTCTAATTCGGGTCATATAATGTCTCACTTTTTACATTTCAGTTTTTAAGTCTCGGTAGCTCACTGAAAACGTTATTAAGGATTAACGGCTCTCCTTGAGAGAGGAGATTCCGTGCCTGACAGTAGATGCTGACATTTTAGTTATCGAATACATATACATATGTAGTGGGAGTGAACATTGAAAAAACATTTCAAACATGTCCATTCAAGGAAATCCAGAGGTCCATTCATATATTGCGAGCGGTAAAAACAAGTCAGCGGTCGGTATGGCGGGGAATTTATAGCTGGAACGCCAGCAGTAAAGGTCGGCTGTGGCAAGACGCAAAAATCTTCTAATTAGAATAAGTGGAAGTGAAAGCTGAAGGATATTATGCAGTAATTAAATTTTAATTCTGCAAGCGTTGATTTAGTTGGACGGTTAGAGGCATGTTTTAAACGAAAAAATAAATTGTTATTACATATTTAAGGTCCCATTTTCAGGCACGGGTTTCTTCATGAATTTCATTATGTCAATAGATGATAATCGGAGGAAGGATTAGTGACCAGCTCATGTGTCAACGTTGCCCATGTACATCTGCAGCACAAGGAAGTGGACCCTATATATGTTCGTTACCAGAAAAAAAATACCGACTTATTCTAGAAGGAGAATGGTTAGCCAGTTTATAATCACCAAGTATTAGCACCGCCGGGATCACATTGGATGGTAACACACTTCAAGAACCTCCAAACGGACAGATGAATCGATTGCCACGTCCGTTGAAGTTCATCGATATAGTGCACCCGATACACGGGAAGTGGGCATGGATGGATGGATGCACTGCCTTGCACTTTGCTTCCCATGTTTGTAAGTAACACTACATTGCTATCTGCAGTAAAAGATATCTTGTTGCAGACGTATAATTTTATCGGAGTCTATTGTTTCACAAATAGGTCAACGAAACAGTTCAGTTAATTTAACTTTATCTCCTGATTACTTACTTTGGCGCAGTGTCGATTAGTTATATGATTGCGCTAAACTAGATTTAAGCAAGTTTGTCGTGAGAACGAGAAGTAGCGCCACACGTGAGATAAATAACTACTTACGACTTGCAAAGTTAGAGATGTATGAGAGCGGTATAAAGTTTAAATGCCCGATAACTAGACAATTTATTCGCGTTACGTGATTTCGTTAGGTTTTCTTTTACGAAACAATACAAATACTTTTTATTAGACACACATTGCACATACAGAGCGTATGAAGATATTGCTACCGTCTAAGCTTTGGTAAAAATCTTGATACTTGGACTCAGTCTCCATTTGAAAGTTGTTAGTATCTGTACCACTCAGTTTATCTCGACAACACTCATGAAAAGTGGTAGGGTAATTTACTAGTTAGCTGCACTTCTCCTTGGAAAATAATTTGTAAAATGTATTTGATCTGAACGAGTTTATCGCTTCGCAGTGCGTCGGTGACGCTTCTGGTGTTGCAAATGTGGGTGATTGTGAAGTAAGTGTTTCCGACAAGTCTATAGCCCCCTTGGTAGTGATTCTACCTAAGTGAACGGTCCCGGTTTTGATTTCCGGCCGGGGCAGACATTTATGTGACAGATAAATGTTTGTTTTTGGGTGATGGGTGTTTGTGATTTCATATCTGTATATGTCCATGCCACCCGCAACACAGGGGGTCCTAGTGTGGGATGTGCGTGAATTAAAGAAACTTTGGTAGCTAAAAACTTCATTGCAGTACGTATTAGTATCATAATAGGTGTTGTCTCTCACTAAACACTCATAACACATACACGTGAACGAATATACTATTTATTTCTCATCAATATTTTATTTTTGTTGCAATTTGTACCCAAAAAGTTGAGCCTAGTAGTGACAGCTAGTGCCTTAAAGTTTATGTAACTAATAACATCAAATAAACTATTTTTCGCTTTGTTGTTAATAACTTGCCATCACATAAAGTCAGGAACACAAAGATACATGAACTAATAACTAGATTTCTTATTGAAATTAATAATCTTCAGTAAACACTTTTCAGGCGGTACTGTAAATAATTAATTGAAAACTTTGTGGGCTTAATAAGTTCGGAGCTTTTTTGAAACCGTCCTGTGCCGTGCCATATTTTTTTGGACACACTCGTGTCTAACCAAAATCCCTGTGTATAAATAAAAGGGACATTCTATTACCTAGGGGTTGTCTTGTCACTGTCGCATGTGATCCTTTAAGCCAACGTCTCGTAATGCGGGCAGACGAATGATCAATGGCGGGTGTGATGGAAATTTATTTTAATTATCAGGTAAATTAATAACTGTCCCCATTTTAATTTTGGTGCAATTTTCTTTATATTAAATCGTGTTTTTTCTTTGTAAAATAAAGTTTCAACAAACAATGTATGTGTATTGAATAAGCACACTTATTTTGATATATATAAACCATGGTGGGAGAAAAGTTTTTAGTGTAATTTTTTATTGGATTATTATAGTGCCAGCATTCGCAGTCTTTAATATCCTCAGTAAGAGTATAAGTGAGGCTTTGTCACTCTAACGTGTTCTAGAACATAGATTGTACTGGCGTCGCTTCCGTTATCAAATATCAAATGAACACAGGCCAGCCTCACCCACTACTTATATTCCCATTCTGCGATTCCAGAAATTTCTGCGCCAATACACTTTCGAACAATGGGAAATTTCAAAAACCGAATAGTGCTAGTGACACGTATGCTTATTGACTTTTGACCGTATTAAAGGGGCATGAGGTCGACATTCTTATAACACAACGGAATTATGTAAAAATTAAGGTACTTATGCTTATTGCTTCGCGGACGTTTCGCGAAACTTTGGTTTTGTTGTAAATTAACTTATTGTTATAAACGAATCATACAGATTATTAATTAACTTTTATTTCTTTTCATAATTTATTTTCCGACGTCCGTTCTCGCATCTAATTGCTATTAGTCATCAGTTATATCAATCTTCTAAACATTTCTCAGTCTACGAAACATCGTATACTGGATCCACTTGGTCATTCTACAATATAATGATAAAAAGGAATCGCGAAAAATGTTACTTAAAACAATTTTTTATTTATTTATGATTTAAACTCTAATATTTTAATGAACTTTAGTAAGCGATTACGTGAATATTTTTTTTTAGATGATTTTTTTGAGATCTATTAAACAAAATAAAATGAAATGAAATAATATTTTATTCGAAGTTGGTTTTTACAAACACTTTTCGAACGTCAAACTACGCCATCGCTTCAACAAATCCCTACTGTGAATGGTCTCGGAAGAAGAAGCGGCAAGAAACTCCCGAGGACTTTTTTTTCCTACTGACAGTTACAGAACGCACTTAAACTGGCTTAATATTAAACATATGTCCAAGCAGTCTTATTCTGAAAGTAATCACAATGAAATGAAAAATGCACAACAAAAGTTGTATAAGAAATGGCTATGCAAATAGTGTTTTAAATAATGTTATCCTGTTTCACTTGTAAGCATGAAACATAGGATGCTTTTTGCTGTCATGTGCGAAAGAAAGGGAACATTGAAATTTGTTTGTACCACTCTGTCTAGGAATACTGTATGTTAATCATAATATTTTTGTTAAACATTAATGAGATATTTGATACCTAGTTACATTATAATAAGAACTGTCAATTAAGGAGTATAAATCCTAATTGAAATCCTATTATGAATACTAACAGAATATTTTATGTATACCCTCTGTTACGCAGATGCCAACTCGATCGATCGCTTGCGATAAACAAGCCGCAGGGCTACATGCGATTCAATTTGTTAATAATATATGTATTGAATTACGTATTAATGGCTCAATTGATTGACATATCCATTTCGGAACGGCAACACAGAGCTCGCAAAATGGAATTGTGAACGAAATTAAAGATAGATATAGGACACCGTACAGAACTCAACGGACGATGCGATCGGCCTTTCAGAAACAGTGACCGTTCAAAAATTGACAAAATAATGACGTGTTTGTTAAGTGATTTCAATAGTCTATGACTTGAAATGTTTGAGTTCAAAGTAGGTATATTTAAGTGTAGTTATTACTATCCGATTCCCTTTATTTTTTGGTGTTTATGTATCTTATCTATATATAATTACAATTTTTATTATTCCATATATTTGTGATATGGTACAGTAGTAAATCTATAGTACCGTATAAATCTGTTAAGTTTTTCGTGTTTCGACCGATCTTCGTAAAAATTGGTATGTAGTGACAACACGGCATCGCACAGACCATAACGTATATAATCTATGTATATAAATGTGTAATGTCTCTCTGTCTATACCTTCCATTTATTTATCAAATTTAATGATAAATATTAGTTCTATGACACACAGACATCAATTTGACCATTTTGGAAATTTTTGTATGGCTGTGTGTCAGTCTACATGTTCCGTTATAACTCAGGAACGGTTCTACCGATCTTCATGAAAATTGGTGTGTAGTGACAACACGTGATTGTGCAGATTAGGGAAGTTATGGATAGGAAATTTCCGATCTGGATATGGATAGTAATAATATTTTACCGTTTTCGGTTACGGTTCCAACCCGACCGAAGACAGACGGGACCGCTAGTTTTATATGTACATATTCGTAATTATTTTGTAGCTTCAATAGTGCAATTGTTTCTTTCTTTCTTTCCAAACTTTGATTACCTGAGAATGGATATGCATTAAGTACGAGTTGTAACTTATTTTCTGTATGACGCAAAGGTTTTTTTAACAACGATTCAATGCTTTTTTTTATTGTGTATAGTGATCGTATTAGATCTTAGTAAATTGGTGTTTATAGCAAGGACTTAGTTTGACAGTTAGTTTTCAAAATCTCAGTATTATTTTTGTACATCACATTGTATCTCGTAGGTTTAGGTTCATAGACATTTATTATAAAAAAAAACACTTACATGAGAATACATATATAAAGTTATATAAAATCATGATCATCTTAAACTATCTACCCATTAAACGCATTGACAAATTTTTTTCTTATTGTTTTTATTAAAGTGATGTTGTGTTTTGTGTTCACCCAGTTTGATTCTAAATACTTTGAATGAGTGTACATTTATGTGTGCAGGTATTTTATTATAATTTTGGCCGTATTGGGGCGGCCTAGAATACTGCCCCCAATCCCATGCTGGCAGAACAGGGTGTCCTAAGAGACGACAGAAGCCAGCCTGCTTGTAGGGATTCGCGTAAGAATTATATTATCAGTGTCATTATTAAGTAGTTAATATTATTATTAGTATTATTATCTTTCCGTGAAGCCAGCCTGGCTAGCTACCACCCGCTTGCTTGAGCCAGCCGCCAAACGGCTCGTCGTGTTCCGGCCGGGGATTTGAGAGCCAGTACTTTCTTTCTTACATTCTTCTCGTTTCCTGTCCGACAACGCGTCAGTGATACCTTTAGTCTTTCTGATGTCCATGGGCGAAGGTCACCACTTACCATCAGGTGGCTCGTCTGCTCGTTTGTCGGCAATTAACATAAAAAATGTCGTGCTCCTTCATATATAAAAGTTTTTGTACCATATGATGTTATGTTATGTAACTAATGTGTTCCAAATTTAAATTTTTTTCTTTCAATAATTTGTGTTCTATTTTTCATCAGGTATTCAGAAACCTAAAAGGTTTTATGATGTCCTTATATCATTGCTTAAAACAAAGGTATCAGTGTCTTTTTACGGGAAAACAGCCACTATATTCAGTGTATATCGAATGAAAATTCGAAGGGCTTCGTCTAAATACGTTATAATATTGTCAAGGAAACAGTGCTAATATGTTATTCAAAAAGCTTTCGCGAGGGGTCTGTTTGTCGACAAAATTTTGGATGCACAACGTTGTTTACTATACGAGATTGAACCGGGATTGGTGGATGGTGAAACAAGGTACGACAGCTTCTGTTTTTGTCAAAAAAATATAAAATATTCGAGTGTTGCTGTTAAAACTTATCATTGTATTGTACTTGTTCTTGAAATGTTACAAATATTCTATCAATTTACCAAGTGAAAACCAAGTCTTGTTCTAACGCTACTAGCTTCCACTCAAGCTAAATTTACTTTGACAGCCTGATAAATTACAGCGTTTATAATTTATGATGTCCAGTCAGCGGTCCCCAGGCATATGATTGTAAGATACATCAAGGAGATGCTTTCGTAATGTTTTTACATCGATTATAATACAAATCTTTCACAAATCTAATGTTTCAGTCTGATAGAGATCTTGATTTAATATAGCGAACACACGGAATCCTCTCTTTATGTCTATTGTCAGTTAAAAATTCCTCAGCTTATGATTAAAAAAAAAACAATGGTTATCTATAAATTGACCTTAACCCAGGCAAATTTTAAAAGTTATTATTATGATTGAAACTCAGATATTGTAACCATGTTTACATTTATAATTCCTAGAACTTTAGTATTCTGTAATAAATATAACAACTATCATTTTTCTTCCAACCTAACACTCCCTAGAGATTGACACCATCGATCCCCTTTTTTCAATCCCGTCAATATCGTTCTCGTTAAAATGATCTCGGCTTTTCCTACTCTACTTTTTGTAAAGAAAACTCCAGTGTAGATCAATGTTAAGTATAGTTGATAGTATCAGGCATTACTTTGCGGAAAAATTGTTATTAAATTAGTATTAATTTAATAACAATGTTAAGTAATCAAAATGCCTTTATTTACAAGCCAACAGCATGCAATATTTTTCAATACTAAAACTAGGTAAATCCATGTAACGTAGTCTTCTAATGATCAAAAAAAAACTTATACGAAACTTTTATAAGAAACGGAAAATATTCTCTGGATTCTTTGCAGTATCCCCTCTTAGCGAATCTGATTGGAATTTGACTCGTTTACATATAATATTACCGACACGAGCAGGTAGTTACTGTGTAGTTACCGCCACTTGTTACGTGTGGTCACCGTTGGCCATGTTAATATATTCGAAATAACGAGGCGCCGTCGTTGCCAGGCAAGAAGGAAGTGAACCCGGTTGTAAATCAATTATCATCACCTAAATATAAAACCATTAGAGTACAAAAAAAGGTTGCTTGTTTCATATAAAAGAGCTGCTAAGAATAGAAAATCATTATTCTCAGTAGTATATTAAATCGACTTTGCCATCACTAGAAGCTATAAAAAGTTTGAAACATCTTAAAATGAAGGTTAACATGTTAATACACGGCCCTAGAAGATGAATATTTAATTATCTATCCCTGATACAAAGGTATCATGTTCCGTTTACTGTACGTTGAACTTAGAAAAATCTCAACTTTTCTCAAGCTCATTTTCTTATTCAACATCAGCTGACTTGGAAAGAATTGGTTCTATGTTTTATTAAAAACCACGAGCGTTTTTAGCGTCGCTTTTGAATACTTACGTCTTACGTTTAGAAATAGCAACTACACGCAAAATGATTGCTATGCATTATGATAAGGCATTTAATAAATTTAATTTCAACACATTACATAGGATTTTCTATTTCTGTATTTAGAAACTAGCTGTGCTCGCGACTTCGTCCGCGTGGAATTTAACAAAAAAAATATTTAGTAGAAATAAAAGTACCTTAAGTTACTGCTTATTACATCAGCTACCTGCCAGTGAAAGTCCCGTCAAAATCGGTCCACAAAATAATCAAATAAGTCCGATGGAAATAATCAAAACTTTATTTATTGCCTTCTTAATACATTGTACTCACTTCAAAAGAATTTATTTATTTAAAGAGAAAAGGAAGAAAAGACATAAAATTATTTTTTATATCACAATAACTGTATTGATGAAAACATTTTTACTTATTGAACATGAAGAAAGAAGATGTAAGAAGACGAAAAGTAACGCTGTGCTGAAGTTTAATACTTACCATGTTGGCTTGTGTAATAAATTTTTAATTACCCGTATTTTTCCCATGATACCGAGATGTTCCTTCCCGTTTGCTCCGCTATGAACTTGGAGATTCATTTTTTCAATTTCATATTTTTGAAGCGTCTGCTAATTCACCAAGAGTTGGACTTATACGAGTATTTAATTAAAAATGTCTGCTGTCGGTGATTTTCGTATCGGTTAAATAAAGTGGAGTTAAGATGATTTTTTACTATTTTTCAATATAATGTAAAAACTAGACGTTTAAAAAAAAATATAAATTGACGCAGTAAACACGCAAAATTAATTGAGACATTTAAAATAACTAATTGTAGCAATGGACAGACAGCGCGTCTTTTATATATATCTTATTATCTAACTAAAATAGTTTTGCTTATGAGAATAATTTAATCGAACAAGAAGAAAAATATCTATATTTTCGGAAAAAAAAAACAAATAGATTTGGCACAAATATTAGTGCCTATAGTCAGCGGCGTGCACAGGATTTATGACACTGGGTATGCGGCGGAGTACTCGGTCACAAAAACTTTTTCTTTTATACATTTTTAGCATAGCCACAGCCACGCGACGGATCTCTAAGTCGGAAACCATGCCAACAGAACAAGTCTTAGATGTTATTTAACTCATGTACATCTTCTACGGCAACGCAGACAAAACAACGATCCATCGTCGCGGCGGAAGAAATTCTAATAAGTAAAATAATAAACTAAAATATTATAACTACTCACCCAGTCAGCTTCAATTTTCACATATTCAAGGTTCCGGTTACTTGACCAAAAGTATTTAATTTTATGCAGGCCTCCAGATGTTTTTCTGTATGGTCATGCTTCTTTGCCGCGGAATAGAAATTGTTTGGTCCACACTGTACTAGAATTACTAAACAATATGCAAGGAAAACAATATAATTTAATCGTGTGTACACAACCGCACAGCCAGTTATACGTTTCATAATTTTTAACATGAAACTTTCGAGTTACATTCCCTTTTTGGTGGTTTAATTGTTGTAACTCGGGTACACATCTACCTTTAGACACAATTTGAATCTTTTCACTGAATGACAATTGTTAGAACTTGTTATTTTTAATTTTTAATAAACACACATTTTCAACACAAACCTCACAATCAAATAACATTAAAAAAAAATCAACGAACACACTAGTAAAAGCAAATTACTACAATTATTATAGAAACTCAGTAATAAACTGTTAAATGTACACACTTTCAAATGTTAAAATGGAAAATCTTTTAAGAAAACTATAAATATACTGGCGCTAACAAAATAGTAAACAATGCTTATCAAATGAAAAAAGCAAAATGGCCCCTGCGAAACACAAAATATTTCTGCTATTTAAACAAATAAAACCTTACTAAACAAAAATGCATAATGTTAGATTTCCGCCTATTATTTTTACTCGGATTATAGGCAACGAACATTTCCGATTACTCCCGACAACTGCCGAACTTCCGTAGCCTGCCGCTGGGTTCGCGGCTTTCGATATTCATGGGTGTGTGCGTTTGCGAACTGTGCACAGACACCAAAATTACTACACACATGCGAACAAATCTCCTGCGGAACGCGACGGCAGGAGTCGGTTGATTAGGTACATTATTTTGCACCGCCGCTTGCTTGTCGCCAAACGCCTGGCAAACATATGCTTGCAAATAGGTGCTATTTATAAAATATTAGGCGTTTTTAAGTTATTATATTTTGTTTATTCATTTATTTACTATTAATTAAAGTCATCTAAAACGTACGAACGTTTTATTAAAATATCTGTGAATGGCAAGTATAGCACTGCATTTCTGCCTACAAGGAGCGCACGCCCTTGCCTATAGTTTTAATTGGCTTTACTTATATTCCTCTTTTCTATTTGTAATTCCTATTATATATTCCTACTTTGTTCAAAATCAATTGTTTGCAGAAGTATTACGAGAAATACTTTCTTACCAATATTGTTATGACAGTGTCCAGACAAAACAAAAACTAGAAATTCCCACTAGCATTCTTTGCTAACAATTATAATGATTTCTGTCCAGAAATGGAGATGATTGCCTTGTTAACAATGTCTTGAACAATCGCTAAATTACGCTACTGTAGATCACAATTAGGGTCGGTCAGAATAGGGGTTGTACCATAAATTTTACTGGTGATTCGCCTAATTCATCCGTAAGCCTTTGTTACAGGGGGCGTAAAGTCCGGTAATTATATCGTTTAGGAGCGTTATAAAGCATTTATTATTGAAATCGCAATTAGTACCGGGAATTTTTGGACATTGATATTTGTGAATCTTATGTGACCATTGTATTGAGTTTCTAAAGATTCAATAACAAAGGTTTTACGGCATCATTCTTGTGACGATTATATACATTTTGGTAAAGGCTACCTTTTCGAAATGAAACTTCTTTTTTTAGCCGCGCTGGGAGTAATAATTCAAGGTCGTGACACACGAGTTAGGGCGATGAACTTGTAACGTTTTTTTAGTACCAATATCGTTGCATAGATGGCATTGCACTTGGATGAAGAACAATAAATATTTTTTTAGTTTTATATTGGAGAAAAAAAATCATATATTTTGCTTATCTAACCAAACGCTTGTTTACTTACTTACAAATGCGCATTTGTGTTATATTTTAGGTTGAGAGAACGCCTGTTTCGAAACATTCCATGTGTTTGTTAAAATAATATTTATATTTTCATATAAGTTTGATGAATGTGGCGCTATTTTTTACACACTTAATTTTAATCCTTATGAAAATGAGTAATACAATATGAATTTAACTATCAAAACGTTTAGAAGTTTCACTTCAAATATGCGCACTTCGTGCACATAGCCGTTTTTAATTATACCTGGGTCGTTATATTTTTGTAAGATATAGACAGACGAACAATTAATTATACTTCCATCAAACCAATGTCTACTCAACTTGATTTGTTAGGCACGCACGCGTCGCGGCGCTTCTTATTGGTCATTCTGACGGACCCTGTACGAGGAGGGAGTTTTCCTAAATAAGAAATAATGCAACATATTAATTAGACATGTACTACTTAAATAAACCAGTTAATAATAATTGTAATATTACAAAAAACGTGAAAAATCTCGTCTTTCATAGTACACGTTTAACAGATGACTTCTCTAATAATGCTATTGCCGTATGCTTTTCACACAGTCTTTTCAGATAATCTAATTGTTTGGGTACTACTTTATGTTAATAGGTTAGAAATGAGCAGTAGAACTATTTGTTGGTGAGCTGCCACCGTCATGCACTTCCGCAACACCAAAGGCATTATCGTCTACAAAGGCAGGGGAGAATTTTTCTCGTATTACCGTAAAACGCACGTTCCACGCTTAATGTTACTCAAAATCATATTGACTTGCAGTTTATTATCACCGCGGACCTATTCATGCTTTAGAATTTTGTAATAATACAAAATATCTGAAATACCAAACTTACAGGAAACTTGAACTCGAAACATCTCCGCCATATTCGTAAGTTAGGGCTGTCAACGCCCCCAATGCAGCAGTGCTCCGAATGTGTCATAAGTAACTCGGCAATTGATCCAGATAAATTATTTTCATAGTATTTGCATTGAAATTCGATTTTAGAGCAATAATAGTAACTAGTAAGTGGTTATATGAGTAACTAGCGAACCGTTCAAGCTTCGCTTCAGAAAAATTACTCCTTACGCTTAGGACTGGGTTTTTCTCGTTCTATGAATTAGATACATTAATATTTTATTATTCATAGACGGACTGCAATAAAAACAATAATTAATTTAAATATTAAGTGATGCTTACTGGATTACATTAGTGAAAACCATAACGAAATCGGTTAAGTCGTTATTGAGATTAACGCGCACAAACGCATAGACAATTACACGACAATTCTAACAAATGGTGTTTGAAGTTCTATTGCATATTAATGCAATAAATAATAATAAAATATTAACCCATCGCTTTCTGTAGATAAAGGATATATGAAATAATTTTTTTAGAGGCATTTTAATAAAGGCCTCTAAAAAATGTATGCATTGATGTAAATGATAAGTTATCTCAATTGTAAAATTGATTTAGGTTGTTAAAATATGACCTTTATGTTATTTTCAAGTCAATAAGACATTCCGAACTGACAGGGAACTAAGAACTCCAAACATTTACGCCATTTTCGCAAGTTAGGGTTGTCAACTGCTCCAGTTTCCCGAATGTCGTAAGTTACTTTACAAAATGTCTCGAACTACAACTATAATTCTTGTAGAATATTGTGTTGTAGACTGAGATAAATAGTTTTAATTTTGATACAAGTATTATAGACTAGAGTATATGTTTATATATCTTGCAGGCGGACGTCTGTCATACAGGCCTGGCAGTTAGCCAAATAGACCTATAAAGCCATGTAATTATCAGTCACAGATAGTTGCTACCTTTAGGTGCTGTAATGAAGAGCTTCAGGTATCTGCCACATCATCGCAGCGGTGTATCCTGCACCATATCACGTGTACAATTAATCTTGTACTAGAACACGACAAATGTGATTTTTTTGCACTTATAAAAGAAAAACAGTTCATCGATGAGGCAATTGCTTAGGTTATTTCTGGATGTCGCTATTCTCTGTATCACCCAGGGAAATTTCGACGGTATTCATGGATGGTGGTAGGATTCTTTACAGGCCAGGTTCAGGTCCACGGTAAGGTTCTTTGTCCCTGGATAGCTATCATCCTACTTTTAAACTCGACTGTAATGTATTTCAACGCGGGTTTGTTGCGGGTTGAATTACCGTTACCTTCTCGTCCGCAACGCTCCTGTAAAACCGTTGGTGGTAGCGGTACGCATATCTAACTAAAAATATAATAATGAATAGCAAATCAACCGTCGTGGTGGCCACTTATTAAATAATAACTTGTTTTTCGGGTACCAGTATGCATTTGCGAATTGAACAAAAATAACTATAGAAAAACTACGTCATCGATTATTATATATAATATCGATTATTATCGATTATATTATAATCCTATGGATTAGTAGTGACTTTGTCTGCTTAGTTTCGACCCGGGTTCGATTTCTGGGGCAGACAATTATGCAACAGATAAAATGTAATGCGACAGATATATGCGACAAACATTCGATACTGGGTCTTGAGTATTTTTGATGTCTCATTTGTATTCGTCCACGTTACCTATAACGTACGAAATAACAATACGAGGGTATAAGTCTGTGAAACTTAATTTATTGTTAAAAGAGTAGAGCGCCGAGTGAAAAAACGTTGCCAAGTTCCAAAACACACCGCGCAGAAGTGCGTCGGACAAACTTTCGCGGAATTAATTATGCATTTAATTTGGTGAAAGTTATAACAAAGCCTATTAATTTGGTTTTAACAATTTAACATAAAGTGTTTACAACACAAACCGACCGACAAGAAATCGATGGAGTTGCTGTTGTACATATTAAGTTTTGTTTCACAAAATATAAATAGTTTGTAGTATGTAGTGTCCCATATGGCACAACAACTGATCAGCTAAAACTGGTGAGTTGATACCGCCACTTACTCCATCAGGTTCGCCACCCCGTGTTGCTAGATCAAAAACACCTTGCATAAAAGCTTTTAAAAAAAATTACCGATTTTAAAAATACAACTACAAAGTTTTTAAGTTAATCAGGGTAACTTTGACGCTAATTATGGTTTTCACTAAAATTACTTGTTTGTGTTTTGAAAATTCTGGGTAACTTTATTTAACATTTATAGGTTCCGGGTACCCGTAATGAAAAAACTTAACAAAATAGACGGATATATTATAGTTTTATGTAAAATGGTATCAAAACTGAGATCCGATCGACTGGACATCGAGCTTAGAATTATTATAGGTACCACAAAGAATATAAATCAAAAAACAATTATCTCTTAAAAATTTGATTAACACTCATCCTCACAAATTATTATAATAGGAACTTGAAAATAATTATTGCTCATTCTCCCCATTTCATACACAGTGAATCACCATTTATTTGGTACTTGCCCTGGCCACATTATTCATTACATCACAAAGCATTAAGAATCTCATAAGAAAATCATCATAACATAACATGTTTGATAATGTTAATTTAACTGGATATTTTTTGATAAAAATGTATTAAGCAAACTTAGTACAACAAGTAAATATTTGCGATTTTGAAGAAAAAATAGTCTTAACATATAAAAAGAAAATATTTTATTGTAATAACACAACAGATGAATTACTTTTGACACGATTTTTTTCGTGAAGAGTGTTCATGGAGACAGCAAACAATAGATTTAGTTTTTTAATTCGTTTATGGTCTCGATACTTTCTACAGTAAAAAAATAAAGAATCACGATACGTCAAAAATGCCAAAGTTACCCTGATTGATTGTACTAAAATGTACAAAATTAATTTAAATAAAATATGTGAAATTAAATATTATATGCATTACATACTGAAATGTTTGAAGACTGTAAAAAAGCGTTTGTTTTGGTGAAAAAAAAACTCAGCACATCTTTTAAAACAATGTACAATAATTACAGAGTAAGCTTTACCCTGTATTTACATAAAAAGACTGCTCGAATCGGGTTGCAGTGCTGTTATTTGTAGGCGCTTTTTTATTGATGTTTTCGTTCATACTATAGTATCTTTTAAGTATAAGCTGTGCTTTCACACATTGCTCAAAGTTTATATTGGATGAATTACGTATCAAGTTTGTGCCCTATAACTAGCCCCGTAAATGATCGCTGCACCTTTCGTAAGCGATAGTAAGACGTAACCAAATTAAATGTATTTCTTTCGTTACAGTTCTGTTATATTTTATATCTCTATAAATGTGTTGGAAGGCTATGGTAAAAATATTTCTTTAATTTTTTCCGCAGTCTCATGCGATTTGAATTTTATATAACTCTGTACTTCATAACGTTATAACATAAGAGATAAATAATTGTTATTATACGCCGCTGTACGCTGTAATTACTGCCAAAATGGAAAGAGCTAAGAAAGATGTTTACCAGACTGTAAATTTATGTATATGCGTGTCATTTTTACAATCTATCACGTCCGACCACAAAGGTTGTATCGTTGCAAATATCTGCTGGTGACGTGGAACGATTTTCTTTGCAATGCATTGAATTTGCGAAATCAACCATGCTCAGTTGACAAGCATTAATTCAAAGTCGAACAACCAATGACTGAACAAATTGACACAGGCAGTGTGCTGGGTCTGACGTGAGACACGACACAACACGACACGATAATAACGATCAATTTAAATGTTTTCCGCTCTTCTGAGTGAGCAGCGTATGAACATGTATGATTACATAATGAAAAGCGTCAAAATTAGTGAACTAAACTCACATTAATAATCGAATATACCTTCTGTAACCTCCAGTCACTTTGACAAACTCACGTATTGTCTTAACGTTATAGAAATAGAAATAGCATGAGCATTGTTTTAGGAGTGGATTTATTAGTTTTATTAATTAATAACATTAATTTATTACAATATCTGCAGCAAGCACTTAAAATTATCAATGTCCATATTGTTAAAAATTATAATTATAATAAAACATCCGCTCCTGGAATCACTCTTTTCATTCTGAGTACTTAATTTTATATCCTGGAACATTCTCTTAAATAATTAGTGAACCTATTTTACATTAATAATATTTGGTAACTCACATACACTTTCGAGCTGACTTTTTTTTTAAGTTCATACATTACTTTTTTATTTATAAATGCTAATATATTAACTTTTATTTCCTGTTTTGCATACCCGTTTCCCCGGTGTAAGAAATATCCTAGATTATAATTAATAATACAAGTTATTAATATGGCATGTATCATTCAAATTTGTTCAGTGGCTTCAGTGTGAACGCGGTAAGACGGATAGGCAGGCAGAAATGCCAATAAAATATGTTTTGGCCGCTATAACGATAGCAAAGCCTACGTAAGTTAGGATTTTAAAAACAAATGTTTAATTCACCACTACCCGCGGGTTAGTTGTTCGTCGTTGCGAAAGTGAAATTACTATTGCGTCAACAGTGCCTTGGCCTGAGAGATCCTGGATCCTGGATTCTGGAATGGCAATATTGTTCTGTTTACAGTTACTGACAACATTTGCCTCCTTACAGATTTTCTTAAGAGGATTCACTGTATATTTTTTCCGTCAGCTCAAAGGTTAATCGGGTTTTCAATAAAATTTATTTGCCACGTAAGCATCTGCCGGGAACCGATCTGGCTCGGCGGGCAGTGTCACAACCGGCTGGATGGGTCAACCTTTACCCGTGCAAAATATTCAACTTGAAACAAAATGCAAATTTCATAAGCTCCTTAGGTTTAATATTTCCACAACAAGAAAAAACCAATCACGAATCGTGACAAAACCAGCCGAAGCGAAGTTACGGAGAGAATAACGAGCACTTCGTTTCAAATTAGACGAACACATTCAATGTATATTTTATTTATTTATGTATCAGCAAACGAACCTCGCTTCGCTTCGGACAAACTACGCCTTACGCTAAGAAATAGTACCCGTATTACTATAAATAAATTTATAACTTTTTTATTTATGAACGAATTGAGATGAAACTAACTTTAAATATTAAGTGATGATTACGGCAATACGATAGTGAAAGTCTGAACGTAATCGGTTAAGCCGTTTCGGAGATTAGTGCGCATGTACACACAGACAAACAGACAAAAATCTAACAGCTACTGTTTTGGGTTCTATTGCGTTAATAAAGGTCCCTAATAATATTTTTCTCATATATTCTTATATTATATATGTATAGATTAAGTACACAATAAAATTACAGGATACAATATAGGTATGTATGAAAAGTGGAAAAGGGATCCGATGAGTCCAACCTCAGGTGGAAAGTGGTGTATGGCCTTTAACTCTTTCATTGTGAGACCAGAGCCCAACGGTGGGACAAGATGGATCATCAATTCGACATTTTCGTTTGATTAAAGCAAGCGCAATCCTTGAGCCATGGCCACGATTAATGAAACAGGGTCCAAATAGCAGCGAGCAAAATAATTATGATATTATAATAAGATAATTGTATGATAATATGATAATTATAATAAGTGACAAACGCAAAAAGTTGTATATATATATATATATATATATATATTTTAAGTCGTCATTCGGGGCTACTGCGCCAATCTCCATAAAAGACCGAAGGCGAGGCGTCGATGGAGTCGATTATAATTGCTAATTCCCCGCCATGTTAAAGTTTGGGACCAAATTAAATTTTAGTATACAGCACAACAGGGTTCGATTGGCTCGCGTTGTGTGCAATGGACTTTTCTGGGGCTTGTTGTACTTACGGCGACGAGCGAGCGGCAGGACAAAAAAATGTGAAATGTAAATTAGTGACGAAATGACATATATTTTAGTTTTATTATATCAGTGTTATTTAATTTCTTTATAATCTACTGACATTTGAATAATATTATTTTATATTATATATTTATATTTATTTATTTTGTACACACAATAGTACCACAGGAAACAAACATGTACGAATAGCTTGTACAAGGGTACTTTTTATTCCTTGTCAGAAATTTTCTAGTACACCCAAAAAGTGATAAAGTTATTAATACACAAAGATAATTAGCTAAGTAGAAATCTTTGTTGCGTTTTTAAACACTGAGTACGTTTCAGAATCTGTTACAGTAGAGGTAGAGATTTCCTCGTCTTAACCACTTGAGCTGAACAGGAATAAGTATAAATTAAACAACAAACAAACAGACATTTGATTAAGTCCGTTACAAACTAATATAATCGCTAATCACCCTACTATCGTTGTTGTAAATAACTACCCTCCAGGTATTGATAGTAAAGTACAAAAATTATAAATGCTTCATTTACTTCATATGAAATATTACTGTAACTACACTCCGTGAACATAATCAGTTTACTCTAAATCATTGTGTTATAATTTAAAGTTAAATAACAGAAATATATGATAACTGATATCTTGATCAATTATATGAATGTAGTCTCGTACGTTTATTTAAGTATATGCTATGTTTAAAAGTTATATGTATATAGTTTATGATTACTTTCAGGATAGGACTGCTTGGACATGAGTTTAATATTAAGTCAGTTTATAAGTGTGTTCTGTAACTGTGAGTAGAAAAATAACTCCTCGGGAGTTTCTTGCCGCTTCTTCTCCCGGTACCACTCAGGGTAGGGTATTGTTGGAGCGATGGCGTAGTTTGACGGTTGAAAAGTGTTTGTAAAAACCAACTTCGAATAAAATATCATGTTATTTCATTTCATTTCATGTAATGAAGCCGTAGGTTAGTTGGAATGCTTTTTTTTATATTATTTTCGCTTATCGACACTATTTGACAGTACACCCAATGCACAATGTTAATGGATTGAAAGCTATGTTAATATGGAATGAATTTTCAGATTTCCCTTTTTTGCGAGATTCACTTTGTTTTTCGCTGCTGTGATATAGTGCTTGATGAATTTTGTAAAGTATCGAAAAGTGCTTGAAAAACATTGTTTAAATATTAAAGAGGTTAGTGTTGGAAATGCATAATGTCGAGTAAGCGTCGTTTCCCCGAAAAACAAAGCAAAGTTGTAGAAATTTCGTTTGTATTTTCGAATCCAGCCAGATCTGTGTAAGGTGATTATTTTATTTAATTAAATTTTTATTGAAAAACGGTTACAGAAAGGGATATTAAGGGCGGATTTAATGCCTTAGGGCATTCTCTGCCAGTCAACCGTTGGGTGTTTGTGGGATGTAGCAGAAATCACAAAAAATGATTACGTTATGATTATGTATGTATGTATGTATGTATGGTTATTTTAGTTTTGACTTTGTGTGTTAAAACAGAAACGATGGCGTGGATCAAGAATAGGGTATTCCTGATTCTTTATCTTTGCCAACTGGAGAGCGGCTCTCTACTCAAATCGAAAGACGATTTATTGACGTAAATTGTAAGCTTCTGTGAGTTTGCCGTTCCGGTAGCACAGTAAGTTATTTGTAACTTTGGACACTGACTATGACTTAATACTAATTAAAATATATATTTTTCCATGGGAGTAATAGGCAATATGATTTTTTTTGTTCTTTCTCGCACATCGCTGTTCGTCGTTACTGCAACAAGAGAGGCAGAAGGACCGAGCTCTAGGATAGTGTTGTAATATTAAAATAGTAACAACGGGGTCAATATAACTATTGTTTCGGGTCCAACTGGGTCATCTGACATCGTTCTGATTCTTTACAATTGCACCGGTTCTTGGGACAAAACGAAACGAAGCAGATGTTGCCAGGTGGCTGCGATGTCAATTTTTTATTTTAAATCTGACATCTCTTACAACTAAAATGGTCTATTTAAAAACTAATTGTCTATGCATACGATTTTGTTATAGATAATAGTGATACGTTCAATTCTAATTTCCAAAAAGTATCGTTGTGTCATCTGTGTGGCGGTTGTTTTATTGATTATCTCTCACTAGTACGAGCCGTCGCTTTGCTTCGGAAATACTGTGAGAACTGAGCCTTTTTCCGGGAAGAAAAGTTACAAATACCTGCATAAACATTTCAGGGATTTTAGTGTTCCCCGCGTTAAAACAGACGTACAGACATATGATAATATAAACATCTAAAAGTAGATGAAAAATAGGTTCAAAGAATTTATTCTGCCTTTCATTAGTTAAAAAGGAGCGTCCAAAATTTTTTCAGAAGTTTAGTTATATATATTATAATGCCTGAATTAGGCAAAAAGGCGGATCCATATTTTCATATTCATTCTTATTCTTCTATCTCGATCCGTTGCAATTATAATATTATCAAAATAGGCTCTTCTGCACACTTTTTGGCTCTTAATTGGAGATGAATAGACGAATTCATCAGAAACTTGATTGGAAAACCACATTAACGTAAAAATACCTTACTTTACAATTTCTTTCTGGCTTCGGAGATTCAAAAGAGGGTTATTTGATGTCTTTTTTTAACAGGAAATTATTAAGGCGCAATTAACCATTTGCGCCTTATATACTAATTATTAACCGTATTCTCATTGAGATAAAAGTAAACATTTACCATTTGCGTCTTTTGTACGTCGTAAGATAACTCTGAAATATTAATAAAAGATAAAAGGTAATTGAAATGAAAATGGATGGTGTCATAATAAATAACGCCATCAATCTGTTAAAACTAAATTAAGATGCGTACATAATACTAAGGGTGATAACTGCATTGTATGTTA
The DNA here is from genome assembly GCA_003671415.1 of Megathymus violae. Lineage (NCBI taxonomy): Eukaryota > Metazoa > Arthropoda > Insecta > Lepidoptera > Hesperiidae > Megathymus > Megathymus violae. The sequence goes on along the minus strand of PDGT01000066.1, from coordinate 976,020 downwards.
TCAAGTTACAACGTTAGACAAAGGAGCAATAAATAATTTTATGTACTTTTTTTACCTTAGCAGAGGATTATAAATATGATTCTGGATACTCAGCAAAAAGGCGGATATAGTCAAATGCGTCTGTTCGTTCTTGCAATATTAGTACAGGTATACAGTTTATACTTAACTAAAAAGTAATAAAATAAGTGTTGGAGATTGATAGGACGCCTTTAGCTATTGCGTCTATTCAATTAAGGGCGTGGTATTTTTTGCAAGTTTTGTAGTAAAATAATAAATCTATCTATACTAATAATAAAATTATGACTGATCGCTTTCTGTACTTGAACGATATATATTTATTAACGCAATAGAACACAAAACAATAGTTGTCAGAATTTTTGTCTGTTTGTCTGTGCGTTTGTTCCCGCTAATCTCAGAAACGGCTTAACCGATTTCGTTCTGGTTTTCACTAATGTTTTTGCTAATTGCAATCTGACCATAAATAAAAAAGTTAGGAAAAAATGAAAGTTTGTATTTCTAAATCAGAGAACGAGAAAAAGCCAGAAAAATGCAGATACTATCTTTAAGCGTTAGGTAGTTTTTCCGAAGCGTAGCGAGGGCATTTTCCAGATAATCAATAAACATTTACACTCACACCCCTCACTAGGATTCCATGTTGCGGGTGGCATGGTAATACACAAATGAAAATTAAACAGAATCCTATTATTTCTAATTAAATATTCAAAATATATTGTTTTTACTAATCAAACTCGAAGAATTATTATCGAGGCCATTATTTCTAATTTCCAACATGAAATTATTTTACTTTACCGAGGAACAGCAAGCAATTTTCCGTTTGATTTACTCAATCAATTTTTCTCTCCGTTTCGACATCTCGTTACATGGGCCTTTTCAACTATTGAGAACAGGTGCATAGACACATATATACATAGAAGTGAAACTCATATAATGTAGCTTTTAAGAGGTTTTTCTAGAGAGAATTGTTTCATCATCAACAGTAACTTCCTCACAGTCCTGGACCGACACTACGATTCCAATTTTGACGTGAAACTAAATAATTTAATAAGCGATTTTTTGCATACATACTATGTAGGGACGTAATGGAGCTCTGTAACCGTAACCGAAACTATTGTATAATAGAAATATGAATATATTCGAAACCGTAATCAAATCCGATAAAAACGTTTCGAATAATTACGCTGTCTGAGCCGTTATACTAGTCGCGTCGCTCGCATTTTTAGACAGTTTTTATTATTACATTTTTAAGGCTATTGTTCTATTCTATAATTGCAATACCAGATAGCAGATACCTACAAATAAAGTTAAATTGTTACCTTGTACATTTTTCCTAATCATGTTATACTTGTAACCGTAACCGAAACCGGTAAAATATTATTTTATCCATATCTAAATTCGGAATTTTATATCCATGACATCCCTAATACAAAGGACTCATCCCGTCTATGATCACACTGACCGATCGACAACCGACTTACAACTCATCGTCGGTTGCAGAAGATACCAAATGAGAAAAAACACAGTGTAAACCATAGAGTTACATAATAGAAGAACACTCATCTCAAAATCGCGTCACCAAAACATAAATGTGCATGTGTGTGAAAAATACACTGATGTGCGTGACTTTTAGTGATGTGAAAGTCACGTCCATGCATTATCGACATGAATGTCGACTATTCCATCACAGGTTTTTTTTGCTATATTTAATTCGTTCTCTTAATTCTTAATACATGTGAAATTAATAACACCATGCTAATCCTATTAACTTCTCTTTACTTCGCTTCTTCTAAATTTAATCTTATTTGAGAGGAGGACAGGACAAAACGTGATTACACGGTACTAAAGAAAACAATAATAATAATAATGCTTATTGGTTTTAATTAATCCTTTGATGTAAATCGATATAACTTATTCCCTCAGAAAGGAAATAACCAACAAATTTTGGAGGTATAGATTCTCCATTAATATGTCAGTGATTTCGTAGAACAAAATAATTGCCCTTAAAATATCTACTGTAAACTTTGTAAGGAACCCTACCTATCTGATTTAACATTCGAATCCATTTTTCTTTTTGAACTGCATTTACAGGAAACACTGAAGAAGTAAAATTTGTCAATAAATATAAAATCACATTCGCCGTTTATTGTCATTTCATAATAATAACAAATATAAAATTCGGCAAGTTTTATCAATTTAAGGACCTAATACTATTTAAAAGCCAAAGATGCACCTATATATCAGTCTATCTACTTTCTGTCCAATGTGTTTACAAGCTGTAACCGAAACTAAAAAGGTAAAATATGAACAAATCTAGGTAAAACACAAAATATTTATTTATATCTATTCAAAAATTGATCACTTATCGATAGATTTTGTGCAAGTCCTACAAGAAACGGTATCATTTTCACGTACACAATATCTTTTTATCTTACATATAATTATGAAAAATAAATTATTACTCATAAAATGGAGTATTTACTGCATGTTATTAATCTTAATTTATATAATTTAAAAATCAACTTCTATGAAAATAAGCATCGTGAAAGTAGTATTGCTCTACCAGTACTTACCTGTGTAGTGCATCTTTATTTTGGTTATTGTTATAAGTAACCCTACAATTTAATACTGAACACGAAACCATTATGTTTACTATTTTTAGTCTGATAAAAATTATGTTTACTATTTTTAGTCTGATAAAATATAGAAAGATTGAAGTGAAACTAATAAAATAACAAATAGCAATTTTTTGACAGGAGAGTAATGGAGAGTAAATAGTTTGAATACAGTCCTATGGTAAATTTTCTTACATCTCTTTCCCGCAAGTAGGATTTTCCTTAAAGCTCGAAATCTCATTCGCACACTGTGTTCCTCTATTATGTAACTCTATGGTGTAAACACTGTATTTGGTATAAAAATTTGACACCAAAAGGAACCTTTGTTACTCTGCCTAGCGACTGGCGGTAAGTCGATGGGCATGTTCATAGACGACAGAAGAAATAGATATCCAATACGTTTTTTAGTCATAACCAGCATTCTTATTTTAGCGTTATATATGTACTATATTTCAGTTTTAGTTTTATCGCTTCGCTTCAGAAAAACAACGCCTTACATTATTTTAAATTAATTAATAACTTTTTTATTTATGAATGGATTGCAATGAAACAAACTTATGTATTAAATGACGCTTACTGCTGTACACTAGTGAAAACCAGAACGAAATCGGTTAAGCCGTTTCTGACATTAGCGGGAACAAATGCACAGAGAAACAGACAAAAATTTCAGCAATTATTGTTTTGGGTTCTATTGCATTAAGGCACATTTTTACTCATATATCGTTCATGTACAAAAAGCCATCAGTTATAAATTTATTATTAGTACAGATATAGATGAGAATATAAAAGAGTGTTGTTAGTAATATTTATTTGGTGGTATATAAATCCAATTTTAATTTGAACGCAAATATTTTTGATAATAATCGCTTTTATTTGTGTGTATTGGAAATGTAACATAAATATTAGTCTGGTCTCACGGTATGCTGATATATGAATATAGATTGGTTTACTGATGGGACTTCGGTATATTACCATTATCGCCCATGGACCTACTGGTCGGACCACACGTTTAAACTAACAGTTGTGCAGGGCACTTGTGCTGGTGAGGACGAAAATACCGATGAACGCAATGAGGTCACGAGCTTCTACCATCCTTAAGTCCAAGCCAATCGCCTCTCTTCCTGATACACTGTGTTGAACATCTGACGGTTTCTCATCTATCCGACTTCGTACCAACAGCTTTTTAGGCTTACCGGGAAATGTTTTGACGTGAGATTGGCCCTTTCTCGCGTCTTCCTTCTTGGCTAGCATATCGACGACCAATGCTTGTTTGCCTAGTATCACCATCGTTAAAATCGCTTTAAGTATTTATTTATTTATTTTATTTATTTCACTATCCTTAAACAACCTTACATTACATTACGTTACCTTAGTAGCATCATTCGAAGCGTTCTAAATTTATTTTGGATATCGATAAGAATAATTCCGGCTCCTAAACTTTTAAACTGTGTTTGGTCTAACAAGGACTTCGCTGGTTTTAATATTAATACGTGGGATGGTTCATATGCACTCACTGCTCAGCTTCAGTCGACACACGATATTGACCCTGTACAGCGCTGCTTTCAGCCGCTCCCTTCTCCCTGAGATGTGTCATAAGTCCTCCGTTCTACAATTACGATATTTTTTATCCACAGTAAAAAAAATGATAAAGATGTCCACAAGAATAGTGATCTGTTCGCACGTTAATAATTCCGCTGTAAGGTCCGCTGGAGAGCAAGGTAAACTGCGCGGGCAGAAGTGGCACGAATAAAGGATTTCACCCATATAACTTTGTTCTAAAACCAAATTACGACTGAGTGAGACGATTTTATTTGTATTAATGTAAGTGCACACAAACAAATGAACTGAGAAAATAAACAAAAACCACACAGATGTATTTACTGCGGAGTCTTGGACATTTTTTTTTAATTTAGAAACAATTCTTTAATTGGTACTGTGATGAACAATACATTGCAAACCGAATCGACTTAGTTTGATGCGAGTCAACGCTGAAAATCCATTTTCACGGGCGTGCTGCAGTTAAGACTTTTTTGTGTAGTAGTATTTATTTGTTAGAAAGTATTAATTATCACTAATGTTATGGTTTTAATTTCAAAGTCGGATTAAATTTATGTTTATTTATTTCTTTTTGGCTTCTATATTCGACATTGCACTGTAGCATTAAAAACTTATTTATTCATTAATTTCTTAAAGTCAATAATACAGAATATATTTTTTTGTCTACATTGAAATATAAATTACATTTAGTAATCTGTATATCATAGTTATTTAATGTGACCTTATCGCAAAACGGCGGCAAAACAATAGTGCGTAGAGAGATTAACGAATTTCAAATTTCGAGGAAAACCGTTAACGAGTGAATTTAAAACATATTTTTTGATTTGTACTTAAAAGTATTAATCGTTTTGCATATAATATAACATAATCATTAATTAAGTTATGAAAAAAACTAAATTTCACGATGTAACGAATGTAATTTACTATGACGTAATTTTTAATAGATTTTGTTTTTTTAGTTTTGAATAGTAAATATTACCGATATTTGCTTACTTCTAACCGAAATTGTTCTCGTGAGTAAGTTTTTGCCGTACGTAAGTCATGAAACTAAGATTTTTTTTTACGATGTTATATGTCTTGGGGATTTTCAATAATTAGGTTAGCCTTCTAATGGTCGAGGTACCATTACGTACGTAATGGAGAGTGTAAATAAAAAAATCCATTTTTTATGTCTTTCTTTCCTTCTAATGATAATATATATGTCTCGCTCATATGAATGCTTCTATTCCTGTACATACATTACGTTCTGACACGATGTCAAAGCAAAAAGTAAATAATTGAGGAATATTTTAACGCAATTTCTTTAACTGTTTTTGAAATTACATTATTATTCAACTTCAAATTCAAAGTCATTTAATATTAATTATTAATTTAAGTATTCTGTAAATACACTTATGCACATTATTTTTGGCTTCTACTCCCGTTTCGTAAAGGTGCTTTAACATTGAGGAGCCGAAAGGGCGAAAGCAAACTCCTCAGCACATCTTTTAGACAACACTTGGTAATCACAAAACACAACAACATAATTCAATAAACAACAACTTAAAACGTATTCAAACGAAGTGCATTCAGTTCTCTTAATATTAATGTTACTATGTCGCCAGGTGTTTGGAACAATGGTCTATAAGTTTTTGTATTAACTGTCAACAAATGTTTGTTTAATGTTTTGTTACACTATTAGTGTTACCATTTTTTTAACGATGACGGTACTAATTTCAATGAGTTACAAATATATATAAAAAATAAGAAATAAGTTTCGAATATCAAGTTGAATTAATACATAACAGATAATAATGCCAAAAACAATATTTTAGTCCATCTTTATAGTGCCAGAAGGTCAAAGCTCCGCCATCTTTTTATTCTCAACAGGCAGGTGCTCAGAATATTGAAAGCGGAATTTCCACACCTGAATTATTGATATTGCGCGGCCTACTACAAACTAAAATAAGTGCAGGGTGACAATTTTTGTAATTAAACTCAAATGGAATCTGTAATGTTTGTATCAGCATTATGCTTTAAACAAACAATTATCTAACAACACGTTTTTAATCTGTACTTTATATTGGTATAAATAACATTTAATTTATTGAAAAATTCTATGGACAAAAAAATTTACAGGCCTTAGGGTAACGTAAATTTATTTAAATATTTTCTCTGCTCTAGTGTTGCCAGGTGTGATACAGTAATTTATTTTTACAAATCATACTGTGTACTAATGTAATGTAATAAATTCGCGAAGAGCGGCAATGTGCATGGTGAGTTATTAAAGCATCTACTGTCGTTCTTATATACTATTATACAAATCGAATTTTTACCATCTGGGACGTTTATATTCCTGTATTTATTAATACTCTAATATAATATAAACACAGCTGAACGAGTGAGCGAGATTCAACACCTTAACTTCTTTAAGAGATTAAATGATAACGGTTTTCAGTTTCTTATAAGTAAAAACGATACACACTGCTTATTATGCATGTCTCTTCTTCTTCTTCTCTCTTATTTGTCCTCCTTTCGCGTTACAGGCTGATTGTAGTTAAATATAATTGTATGAGAAAATTAGAGCTCAGTAGTGAAGGATTAAGCGGATCCGCGATCAGTTTGGTAATAATAGATGGCCGACGAAGATGTGATAATATTATCTTTTTATCCGTATATATATTTTATTTATTATTTTAATCAGGATTAAGAAAAGAAAAGATAAGGAAAAGGAAAAAGTAAAGGGAAAAGAAAAAAGGAAAAAAAAATAAAAAAAAAAGTAAATACATTTATTCGCAAGTTGTACCACGACAAACGCAACGTACAATTTTTAAAAATGTTGGCAATGGTAGTAATAATAATAGAAAACGGAATATAAATAAAACAGAAATTTGATAAAAATATAAAAATGTATACAATTAAATTAAAATGAAAAGTTAATTTTATGACTGTGTGTTGCGGCACCGAGCAGTAAAAGGTAGAGATGTTTTGGATATGAAATTTCGGATCTGGATACGGGTACGGATACATGGATAACATGTTGCCGGTTCCGGTAATGGATATGAAATTATAAAAAATCCTTAAAAATTAAATATAAAATCTATCTAAAAATGAAAGCGATGCGGCGAGCGTACCTGTGCAGACAGCCAAAATTCTGTCATGACATGTTTCATTTAGACTATTCCCTCGTGTGAAATTTCGAAACTTTTTCATGGGATTCGGTTACGGTTTCATATATATTTTATTTCGGATATCCGATAGAATCGGTTACGGTTACGGAGCTCCATTGCATTCCTGGTAAAAAGTCACGCAAGATCACCCGGTTATAAATTCAAAGTTACGATTACGCCTAATATACGACGTAACATGCGACGTAATATACGATTCAATTTAATATATTAAGTGTTACGATGCAATACATAATAATGTATTCATAACGATTTATGTATACTTTTGTCAACATAAAATTATTAAGATTATAATTCTATAAAAGTGTTCATGATAATGTAAAAAGCATTAGACGTGTGCACTCTTACCTGTTACAGCGTACAGATATTGCTACTCTTGCGGACATAAAAATGTATCATTAATGATATTAAGGATGATGGCACAGTTGTTAATGATCTTGCCAAGTGGTTGTAAAGGGATCGATATATGTTTATTCTCGAGTTTTGGTGGATGGGTTGTGTTAATTAACTATTGCAATCGCCATACATCAAATCTTAGTTTGGAGATATGATTGTGTGAGTTATTATTATCAATATAACTAACAATTGCCGCATGTATGAAAGGCATGTGAGCGGCTCGAACTATCTGGGTGATATTATTGTATGAACATCTCAATAAAAAATGTACCTACCGTTCAGTTACACAAGTTTTAGTTAATACTTGTTACGAAGGAGGGCAACGGTATATATATTAAAAATAAAAGTAATATATAACTGGATAAAAGATACGAGAAATTATAAAAGACATTTAACAAGGTAATATTTCAAAAGCTACAAAGCATTGAAGTACCTAAATATTATACATAAAAGCCTGTAAGTACCTTAATACTTCACTGTACGCTGACATTTTTCTGCTTAATTTTTTCTGAATCATTTATGTTTCAGGAGGATTTCTAATCAAAGGAATCGTATGCCGTAAATTATTGTACTGTATCTATATACATATATAGTCAAACCTTTTAAAATGTGATTGGCTAGGGAATCAAAGAAAGAAAAAACTCAATAAGTCTCAGTCCATTTACCGGCCAGCTCTCTAAGTTACTGTAATTAGTCACCCAGGGGCCGTGGAGGTGAGCCTTGTGCGTCATTTATAAAATCCTTTGATGTTTTAGACCTGACATAGATGGGTTTGTTATATTTTGAAGTTTAAGTTGGCTTTATCTTCATAGTGGACTGTGCTAAATTTTCGACCGTGAAAGCCATTTTGTGATGAATTACCGAATTAATTAAATTAATCTTCTTACAACGTGGGACTCTTCAAGAGGAAAGTGAATATATGTAAGTTAGCGCGTTCAATGTCTTAGACTACACATCACTTTCCATCAGTAGAGATTGTTGTCAAGCATTAGCTTATTCTATGTAAAAAAAATAAATAAAAAAAAGTATCTTTTCGTATCGCCGAAGACTCGTGCGATTCAACGCAAAGAATCACATAGGTTATAGATGGGTGCATGGGATACATCGATAACAGTATTCCGTATGTATCTCCTATAATATGCCCTCTATCTCCGAAACGAAAATGAACTGTTTCTAGCCGGCGTTGTTACATTCAGCTCGTTAAGTACCGGATGTGTACCCGTTATCCGAATTTAACAGAACAACGCGGCGTGGATGTAAGAAATAAAGGTTTTTATTGGATGTGCTTTGCTACAGAAATGGTTTGAAGACCGACATATTCGATGGAGTCATGATTGATATTTATTTAACTATTAATGCACATACAGAAATGTAAGAGGAAAAATAACAAAAGGTAACTCAATGTAACTATGACAGATTTCTTGTTCAAATGCCTTAAATAGAACTCAATCACATTTCGTGTGATTAGTTTGATTCCGTGTAACTACACGAACTAGCTAGTTGACGTTATGTTACGCTTTTGAGTCATATTTTTTTAAATGTCAATAATATACAAACGAGCAAAGACGCCAACCATTCTGACATTTCACACGTCACGCATTAAAAATATTTCAAGGTTGATTGGCAAAGTGGTTTCTAAGCAGGCAATAGATAACGTGTCACTATGCACTTTGCCTTACTTTAAAAAAAAGTGCCTTTAAAAATATATTTTACGGATCGAGTTTCCTATTTGTATCATTACGAAACGGGTTGAATATCTTCACAGGCGGATTAAATTGGGCGATTTGAACGAAGTAGCTTTTCCACAAGAATTCACTGTTTTAACAATAATTGCAAACGAAAATTGTAACAGGACCTAGCAGGGAGATATCAGACTCCAGTACGATTGAAACGGCTCCGGTATAGCACGAGTTGCCGAGTGTGCAGTCATAGCGACGGTGCTGCCATCACTCAGGTCACGTACTGCGTACACTTCAGCAACCGTATTCATGACTGTCTCCGACATATTTTATTTGCCATAGCTGCATAAATACAGCCAAATGTTTATTTATTACCCTGTTAAGAAATTTCCTTGCTAACTTTTATTTGTTATTCCGCGAAAATCATTTCCATTTCACACAAATTTCACACCCACATACATCACATCAAACCCAACATAAGTTAAATATACAAGTGCCTATCTATGTTTTCTGCTTAGCTCTTGTTAATATGTCACCTCATCCGTTCGTAGCTCCGGAGCCTGTAAATCTCATCAAGTTCTGAAGCATCAACGACATTAGCTCCATCAGTGAAATTAATTTTAAAATGACTATTAATTGTATTGTATTATTTCTTTCAAATGAAATGAAACAAAATTGATTTAAAGTTGGTTATTACAAACACTTTTCGAAAGGAAATAAGCCATCGCATCGTCAACAAGTCCCTACCGCGAAGAAACTGGAAGAAAAAACGGCAAGAATCTCCCAAGGATTTCTTTTTCCTTCTCATAGTTAAAGAAAGCGCTTACTTATTTATGAAGTTATTAGTTATTTATTTATGAAGCTTATTTATGAAGTTCGAAGTTCGTCTTTTCTTGAAGATTAATTTATTTTCTGATTGTCTTAGATCGCCAGGAAGAGCATTTCAAGGTACCGAGCGATTTTAATAACAAATGAATGTAGTATTTTACTAATAATTTTCATAAAACAAATGTAATGTAATGTGTATAAAAGTATCCAAGTAAGATGAATGATTGTAAGGAGTGACCGGTGATTGCATAGAAGCTGATTGGAGCGCTGTGAAGAGTGACCGGAAGGAAAGATGGAGTGCATGGTTACTACTAGAGAGGTTCTGTTCAATTGTCGTCGTCAGAGAGGTATCAGGTGTGAGGTGAAATCAAAAATTTTAAAGTGAGAAGTCTCGAAATAAACCATTGCTACCGAAACTGCGTATCATTCAAAATTCAATTCAAAATCATTTAATCATATAGGTATTCAGTAAATACACTTATGAACGTCATTTTTTGCTTCTACCACCGTTTCGAAAAGGTGCTTTAACAATGAGGAGAAGAAACGGCGAAAAAAACTCCTCAGCACATCATTTGAACAATATATGGTAATTACAAAAGTTTAAATCTGTGCGGAACTGGTTTCGACACTAATTTAGTCCAGGCATCCTTGTCATTAATGTACTCATCTATACCATAATATCCCTTGCCTAAAATATGTGTTTTAATGCGACGCTTAAAAGTTCCAATGGGCAACTCGCGTAAATCCCCACATGAATTGGAAAGGAAACCTAAACGGAGAAGCGGCACAGAGAGCACCTATGTCTCAGAAGGGCCAAGATTCTAATGCTTGGTGTTGCGCAATTATTTCCGAGATTGAGGAGAATAATCATCTTATAGACTAGAGAAAAGGAAGTTTAAACTCCAATAATAACTTTGTATCTAAAATAATTGTAACATTTGGACTAACGTTTGGCTACGCCAATTAGTCGTTCTTAGTATCCTTAGTTTAATCTTCAAACGGATGACTTTCAAAAATATGCGACCAACGAAAAAAAATTCCAAACGGAAGTGCAGAAACAGGACGGATCCAATTAGTCAGTAATTAGTATTGCAAAAGAAAATTCCGAATTGCAGCTGAAATGTCCCCTTAGGAATTGTTTTGCTTTTTTATTGCGGATTTGGAAGAAATACTTTATTGAGGTTGCGCGTTTCATTTTCGAAAATCTGCATTCTACCAAAGAGGACACTATTCAAGCTCTATATTGATGTAATTGCCAATGGTGCAATTAAACTATCGATTTTTACTTTGATATAATACTTTTTTTATTATTAAGGATTCATATATTAATAAATGAATAAAGTTGACCCATTGTCCGAAAGTTGACTTGTTGAATATTCTGCAAATTTCTTTTTCTAATAATCTTCTTGCATGGTGTAAAAAAGCGTACATGAACAAGGTGCAAACGTTGCTTTTTTTCCTGCCTGCGACGTAACATTTATTAATCTGTAAACACGTCCCTCGTCACTTCTCTAAAATGTCAATGTCAATATTACCGCATTTCTACGCGCCTTTTTGTATTAGTATCCATAATCTACAATGTCATTTGGGTTTAATTTCTGCGATTGCAATACCTATTTTGTTGTAATAGGGTGTATTTAATCAAATAACTATAAAGTCCAAGCATTATTGTCATTAAAATAATCATTCTGTTTGTAGTAACCATAAAAGCACACATATTTTTGCCCATAAAAAAGTTTATAATTACCTCTTACGAATATATTTTATAGAGGTTATTTTATACCCATAGTCTTAATTTTTAAGGGTAAGTGGATGTTTTTTATGATGAAATAAAAAAATCTCATTACAACCCTAAAGACGAACCGTTAAAATCAAATCAGTAGATAATTCAGAATATTAAGTTACTGTTCAATTCGCGCCTTTACAATATATCTCAGATACTTAATTAGATACCGACAAGTGTTCGGTGTTTTACGATAGAACTTAATGCGAAATGCGAGGGGGGCGCTACGGAGGCGAACGGTCGATGCTTTTAGTGTCGATATAATTTTGATGGGAAGATTTAAAATAGTGTTTGGCTGCCGAAGATTAGAATGAGAAAATACGTCGTTATTATCGTGACGTCATCTTCTGTGACACCGATATATGAATAGACTGTGTTGGGTTAGCTAGTGTGCTGTATGTGTGATGCTCTCTCTTCTCTGTTTCTGAACTTCTACATGTATATCACTCTTTCTCCCTCACTCTGTCACTATTCGGGAACATACGGGAACCTAAATATATTTGAAATAGCATACAACATTATAAAGCTTCGCTTCCGTCAGGATCTACCGCTTCAAACTTTTTAAAGGTAAATTTTTAATGGTGAAACTTTCATTTTGTCGTCGCGACGCAATTTTTTTTAAAAGAAACATTTTTTACAGAGAATTGTCTAGAACTTTTTAATGGTTCGGTTGAAGTTGGCGTGTACCTTTATTTTGTAAAATAACCTTGGATTTTGTCGAGTTAAGAATAATTGCGACATTTCTGAAATGAGGTATTAAATTTATTGACATCGCCTGACGGTGTAAAGTTTGTGTGATTGATTTGAAATGTTTGTAAATTAAAGGCGAGATTGAGTGTAGATTTCATCATTTACTTTCGTAAATGTCTGAGTCATGTGTCATTAAATATTTATTTCTTGTAGATCCAACGAAACCGGACTGATTGACCGAAGAGAAAGGCTTAAGTATGGTATAATTAGCACTTATAAAATATTACTTCAAGAAATTTTGCTTCCTGTACACACATAAAAGTTTCGGAGCATATTCGCGATGTTCGAAATATAAAAAAAATTCTTAAATTCAACGAGGTGAATTCCCAACTTTCACTTTAACATCATTAAATTATCCGTTTATGAACTCGTTTCTACTAGTTTTAATTATATTAATTGATTTAATATATTTCAGTAGGTATTCAAATAAACAAAAAATGTCGAGTACTTGACTTGAGACTTGACTGTGACAAAATGTAATATAATCTCACCACGTTTAAGTTACGTATTAGCTAAATTATTATAACTTCTTACGCTAAAAACAGAATTTTACAAACTCTGCGAATTCCGAATCTCAGATGCGTAATATTTTAGCAAAATTACTATGTTAGTACAAAAACGAAAAGAGAGAGAAAGCTTTAACGTTCGCCTCGTTCCCCCGTGACCTCGCTCTTGCATTGTGACGTAACTGATTTACGTTCACTCATTGGCTACAGTAATTCAAATCAGCATTTTGTTCTTCCAAATTTTGTATAGAAAACATTAGATGGATAGACCGAGAGGCCGTTGTGTTCACAAAACGAATTTCTATACGAACGCTGATTTCAGTGGGGTAAATAGATGAGAATACCCGGTTATTTTTGAATATTTCGCTTTTTTCACGCAATTTTTATTATATTACCAAGGCGCTAATGAGCGTTGTCTGGTATCGAAAGGGTGCAATATTCTAGCAATTATATTGTCCAACATTTATTTATACGAGGAGTGATCCAAGAGAAATGCTAATCGGTTATTTACAGTGCGCAAAAAATCTATAAAAATTGTTTCAGCTTATGTATTCACTATCTGAAGCATATTAAAAATTAAAATCATATAAATAGACAGCAATTTCTGGGATTATATTAATTTTTTCGATGGGAATCCTGGGTTTAGAAAAAAAAACGACAAAATGTATTAATTTGTTAGGAGACTAAGTAAAAAAATATTTTAAGTTAGATTTTATTACACATTAGAAATAACTATTATTACTATTACTTTTGCACCATCCCTCGTAACTAACAACCCGCCCCACTCCACACTTTTTCTTGTGTTAAAAGCCGACAAATGAGCAGACGAGCCACCTTATGGTAAGTGGTCACCGTCGCCCATGGACGTTAACAAGACCGAAGGTATCACTGATGCGTTGTGGGCCAGAAAATGAGAAGAAGGTTAGAAAGAAAGCAACGATGCAGTTTACTAACGAGGAAAATGAGAAGTGCACTTAGCATTAATATTAAATATAATTATTTTATAACATATCTCTTTCACCAGTGCTTCAGGTTGCACGTCGTTTGTCAGTTTGTCAGGTCCTCGAGAAGGGATTTACTCTATCGAATCTTTCATTGAGCAGTACTGTCAAACCGCCTATTATTTCATTTACTTTTTTAACCAAATATTCCAGGAATGATTTCAAATTTTCTGTTAAACTTTCAAAAAAATATATTTTATACAATCGTTTTCCTGACAATTACAAATACAATAAAAAATATCGGCCAATTAGTCGAATAGTTCTCAAGTGCATTTTCATACGTACGGCAATGGATTTTTGTTTATATAGATAAATATGATTGTAATTTTTTTATCCATCTTTGACACATATCTTAGATAAATTTATGTGTTGACTATCGATTGGTTCCCGGCATTAGTATGATATTAATAGGTCGTATCATTTTTTAATGATTCAATAATCTATATCTATTCAACTATATGACTCTGTAGGTTTTGTCTGTAATTTAAATTTTATTTATGTATTATGTGATAAATATTCGTTTTATGACTCACTGAGCCAAATCCCTACCATTTTCTACATTTTTGCCTGTCTGTCTGTATGTTCTCCTGTAACTCAACAACGCATTGACCGCCCTTGATGAAAATTAGTATATAAAAAGCACATGTGATCGCATACATGATAATCTATATATGATACGGGTGGATCTCGTGGTTATTATTAAAAAAACACTATTCTATTTCTTCGGCAGCCATGTTCGTTTGTTTCTTACCATTTGTGTGTGTGCGCCTTATTATAGTTTTCTATAATATAAAACATATAAAGATTATGTTTTTTAATTATTTGTCTTCAGTGTTTAGTTAAACCATATAATTTGTGGAATGTTGTTGGAGAGATGACAATATATAAATGAATATTACAGATGAAATAAATTTGGCGAAAGTGAACTACATTAAAATAAAACTTGTTACTATCGAAATATCTGTGCTAACTAAGTTGCGCGTTTGCTAGTTGGGTAATAACTGTATTTGCGACATTGACAAAATATTTGTTCCATAGAGATTCAGTATGGTGGCGCTGCATCAGCTGTGCCGTATAAATAAAATACTATAGATGGAAATGGAAAATTTTCTTCATATGTGTGTTCTTCATATGTCCACACTTTGTGTGTGTGTATTGACTTATGTGTATTCCGTTACGTATTTCAGTGGACGTTTCTTGGAAAAACTTCGTTCACTTCGAATTTTCTTTGTTAAATATTCAAAAAATATAAGATGAAATTGTACAAAAAATAACATAATAATAATCACTCTTCAATAATAATGATAACTTATTAGAGTTTTGTCTTTAAAATTATATTTTAGAAAGAATTTGACATTTTTTACTTCTAGTGGCCATAAGTCGTTTTTGGTGATTTCGGTCTAAATAAAATTTATTGTAATATTAATTATTAATTACTAGTACTGCTTGCGCCGCGACCTATATGATGCAGATTAGTGGAGGTCGAAATAGTACAGGAGTTAAATAAATGGTTGAACTTTTGTGAACATGAGGTGATGTCACCCTTACGTTTAATAATTTTATCGTGAAATTCAAGGCTCTTCCTTTACGGGCTTAATATTAGCTGTATAAATTGGCTTCGACACTTTCGTCAGGCGGCTGAGGGCACGTGACACGTGAAGGGCACGTGGAGGCTTGTCCCTTATATCAGTATAAAGAATCTCGTACTGATATCGGAGATTTAACGAAAAGCCTCCAATGTGACATTAATAATCAATCGACGGCTTCATGCGCCCTTTGAAGCATTTAAACTGTCAATTGTTTGCTACTATATATTGTTATTTCCCATATTATTATTTATATTTGCTACATTACTTTTTTATCGCATAACCAACAGCAAACACTTCGTGCGCATTTCGAAGCACCGAAACAATTGATTTTTTTTCTATTACTGGCCACATTTCTCAATCCCGCCCTTCGTAGTACTACCTGAACTCGATCGACAACTTCCGACCGGCAAGAAACGGTAACCAAAGCACTTCATATTAATAACTAGTATCCCCAACAATTCATTATTGTTTATTCAAACTTTTATGTTTGTTGCCTTCATTAGACATCATTAGATTTACTGATAAAATATGTAGCGTTTCATTTTCGCGATCACGTGTTATCACCACATACCATGTTGAATTAAGATCGGTCGAGCCGTTCCTGAGTTATAGGTATCTCTATTGGAGATTGTCACTCTTGCGTGGTGGTCACTCAACACTCGGTCAAGAGTAGGAGCCCTTATAAGTACTCCTGGTGTTCCGTGACAGAAGGAAACATTCTTAATCAGGCTTCGAAACGTTATTCGGAAGTGGAAGATTTGTAGAGACGAGCAGAGATCCCTGGGACTAGGCCGTGCACCGATGCGCTTCACAGGCTTCGGTGGGTGTGTTACACATCACTATTAATTATTGTTACATGTCCCAACATTTTATCGACATATGAAAATTAATATTGTCATCCTTAAAGAAAATTTAAATCGGGAGGTCCAATTCACATCAATAAGGGTGTATTAGGGGCGGTTCGAATACTTATCATTTTTAATAACGTCCTGCCCTATGAGAGGTCTTAGGGCTGCGAAATACCTCCCAAGTGGCCTAAGTGACAAGATCTCGAGTATGCGACTATAAGTAATGTGACGGTGTGTTCTGATAGATGTTTTTCAATAAATGTTTGTCACCTATTCAATAAATGTTTATCACCTATTCAATAAATGTTTATCACCTAATTTTCATTATTATATCTCACCATGTACGTCTTTTTTCATTACGTTTGTACACTTGGTCGTATAACGCTATACTAAAAGTCATAAAAAATTGGTATTTCGTACTGAATGCGTTAACAAGAATCTTTTACATGATTCAAAGTAAAGATCTTAATAAACGATATTGTTTTAAAGCTCCCCATCCATCCCTATTAATATATCATTATTATTGATGGAAATTAAATATGACAGTAGTTGAACAAGTAATAAACTCAAGCCATAAAAAGTCACATAAGAAAATTATCAATCATTAATTAAAGATTTATTACACATAACACAGCAACGATACACATAAAGAAATTAAAAAATAAACAAAAATCAACTTTTGACTTTTATATTAATTGTCGCATTATTCTGTAACACCAATCTCTTGTTACTTATACCAAATCCGTTACCCAGGGACAGGAGCGAAGAGCGATTAACTCACTTTATCAATTTCTTTGTCGATTTCGTGGAAAACGTGATTCCTTCTGCGAGAATCGTTTATACGGCATACCGTTTTATAAAACGGTTTAAATCAAACCAGTTATAGTCGAATGTTTACTTCAGATGTATACACAGGCACACAAAAGTATAATGCTCAGAATGTCTACTTTTCCGGAGGTCCTTTTATAGATAAGTTAGTTAGTAATTTAATCTAAGTGTAAAATTATTCTCGGTAATTTTATTAGGTTAATTTAAAGGAAGATATATTTTATTTGTCACAATTAAAAATTTAATTAATTACAACAAAGTCAGTAAGTACACGCGTCACTTATCTGCTTTACGGATTTATTCTTATTTTATTAGCTTCGACAAAAATAATACAGTGGGCCATAAACAGTATTTCACTGTAACTTATAAGTGTTTTTTTTTTGTTATATTTCAAATGTTTTTATTAGCTTTATTACACACAAATATATCATAATGGGCGCATGAAGCCATAAAACTATGACGCGGATAGTACCATCATTCTCTTTTATGGTGAAATCTCGCACACGCCGAATAGACAGACACCTGTAAATCAGAAAGTTAATTGCTCAAATTATTGCAATAACAAAACGTTACTGTGTAAGTAGGACTTCATGCTCCAGCAACATCTCAATAGCGGCACGCGGTTTAGTTGATGGTACGCCTTTTTAACATCAGGAACTAATGTTTAATAGTACAGTTTTATCGTCTCTGGATAAAACTGTCTAGTGATTCGAGTTTCGCTGCAGAAAATATACGCCTGTTTATTAAATACCTACCTACTTAATTTTTACTAATTTTGTTTATGACACGTTTTATTAAATTTTATGCGCATTACATACTATTTCACTTGATTCGGTGCAGGGAAACATGGCGAGGAAACCGAAGATCAGAGAATTGTCCAGAGGTTTGTGAAGTCAGCTAACCCGTTCTGGGTCAGTGGTAGACTTAATCTTAACCTCTCTAATCGCGAGCCTGAACCCAGTAGTGGGACAATAATGGGTTGTAATTATGACGATGATGTAACGTAATGTGTTCGATTCACTTTTAAATTGGGGATTCGTTTTCTAAGGCTATTAGAAATTCGAATTGAGCGTGCGAGGTTTTTTTTGTGTAAGTATTATGAAGTTAATCTTGAAAGATTAATTAGTAAACAATACACTAAATTTTACATATTAAAATGTGTAAGAGATTAATTAAACAAAATCTATATATTAATAAAAATATTTAATTTAATATCATAAAGCGCGAACATTTCTAAATGATTTCGTAAATTAGTCCCTTTGTTTAACAAAAGCCGCCGACGCAGGTAGTGTCAGTGCGTCGTCTCATCAGTCGTCTCGTCGTCGTCTCGTGGTCGTCAGTCGTCAGTTAATCGTACGAGTGTGTCGGTCAACCGCGTGAGTGATAACACAGTAAAAGGTCGTAGTGTCTGCGGTTTGAAATAATATAGTGAGAAATGGTGGAAATATTAAATAATTATTGTTATGTCGCTAAAAGGTGCATTTTAAATATTTTGTAGATATCAAAGTCATGTAAATGTAAGACGACCCATAGTCCAATGGTAGTGACCCTGCCTGCCAAGTTAAGGGTCCCGGGTTCGATTCCTGGAACAGACATTTATGTGAAAGATAAATGTTTGTTCTTGGGGCTATGAGTATTTGTAATGTCATATTGTGTATGTCCATGGCACTCGCAACACGGAATCCAAGTGCGCGGGTGTGAGTGTGTCAACGTTTAAGTAATTTATTTATTGTAATGTAATTTATAAATAAGTAGATTTCTATGTTTTAAATGGGCCTGGGTTGTTGTAGTTTATGCGTGTACTTTTTCATTAAATCCAATATTTTAATAATTTTAATACGTTTAATAATAGCATGTTACAAGCTGTTAAATACTTGAAAGTACATAAAATTCGTAATCTCCAATATCAATACTGTTTCTTTGTAAAAATATTCTATTTCATACACAGCTGATTTCCATACGCAATCGCCGCGTGCGTATTAAACGTGGGCCGTGCTTTACACACGCGCCGTGTACAATGCTTTTTATGTTTGTTAATGGATATACTAAACTTTGTCATATACATACCACTTTTTGTATGTACGTACGCCTATCTCGCATTTCTCTCCGTCACATCGGATTGGCTGGTATACAAGGCATTAAGTTCGTCCTTTGTGTCCCTTAGTATAATGTCGGTCACTCACATGCGCGCGAATACGCGAACCTACAAGTGTAGGACGACCTTCCCAAATGATTATGCGAAGTTTTTGATGCATTCGTGGTTTTCCAAGCTGTGTCGGTTTTTGTCACACATCAAAGTGCGCGAACTTCGAACATTCGCGTAGCCTCCCACACATTCCTGCGACCAGTTGCGCACACGATTGCATAGGTGATAGATGTCTTCATTTTTCGTAGTTTGCAGCGTCTACTATAATTACTATAAACTTAACTACTAATACGTACTATAGTAGTGGTTCCAGCTATGCTTTATATTGGAAATGGATGAAGTGTAAGGGGGTGCGCAAATAGATTTGCAAACTCATATGCGAACCCATTTGCTTATCAGTCCCTCACATTCGTGCAAACATTCGTACAAATATCAAACCTTTGCGCGCATGTGAGTGACCGGGGTAAGGCGAATGGAATGAAGAATAAATAAATAAACTTTAATGAACGAAATGCTAGCAGTCATATGATAAATATTCTTGAGTATGGCTTGTATGTTCAAAACTATATTACAGCTTATTGGTACCCAGACCGTAAAAAAATCACCCATAGACCTGCAGAAAAACAGTCGTAAAGCTTTGTTCATTTTCGTCATAACAAAATGTCCGGAATAAGTTTTATTACGAATTTCACGGGAACAATTTCATTTCCCGGGATAATAATAGGGTTTATGACCGAGTTACAAATACAAGTACATATTTCGAATATCGTCAAAATCTGTCCGATGGTTTTCACGTGATATGTGTATAGACAGCGCTAAAATTCCAAAAAGTATAATCAACTGTAACAGGTACTCATGTTTTTTGTCTTTTTTTTCCGATATTTCGACACAACAACAACAATCGTGAATACCCGTTAACGTTGAAATGTATAATGGCCGAGACGATGTAAGTTTCAAATAATGTTCCAAAAAGCATGCACAGATTCGACCCCTTTACACTTAATTAGTAAATTATTTGTGCATTTTTTGGCGATTTTTTTCTACATATTTATATGGTAGTCTTCATTCAAGGAAGTAAAAGCCACTTACTACGTGGCCGTACGTATACTCCGAGGAGAAGAGAGTTGTTTGGATATGCAAGTTCCATTTACACGGATTACAGGCTTAAAAGTAATGGAGGATTTTTTTATTTTGTTTTTTGTACTTCCGGGCTGACATTTTATTAGAATATAAAGTAGGACATCATTGGAATCCAAAAGTAATCAATTATAAGCTTTGTTTATTACTCTTCTTGAATAGTTTGAGCATAACTACTCACATATGCAATAACAAAACAACACGAATACACGTAATAGTAACAGATGGACAGCGTTTTTGGAAATGTTATCTTTGTGACAGTTATATGTATGACACTTATCTATACCTCATTTTGCGTGAGGCCACATCAGCCTTACTCAACTGTCACTCGTTTTGACTGGTTTAAATATTTTTAATGTTACCCGGTACACTTTAATTTTTCTCGTGAATATTTATTAATTAAAAATTATATTTTTATGTATTTTCCAAATAGACGATATATTTGGTTTCCTAATCGTAGGCTTCATTTCCACAGTGTACTTAAATGAGTAAATGTATTACGGTCTAAAACTGTCTTCAGTCTCTTTTCGTTGTCCAAAATATATGATATTTATAACAAATATCTAGCCACTCCGAAACATCGACTCGGTCTTTGATCGCTCGGCTGCGAGCGGTTAGATACGAATTACACTTTAGTATATCTATCGAGAGGCCGGCTATCGAAAATCTGAAGATTGTATAACGGGAAATGAGGAAAATCATGCTCTAAGTATTAGGGATGACCAAATTATGCTTAGCGGAGACTGTCGAGTTTCATGTTTGCAACCATTCACATGTGAAAAGCATGGTTTTCGCCGCAAGCACAAAAAGAGATGGCGTCGGAAAAAAAAAGAATCTGGTACTAAATAATTAAATCATAAATTTAATATTAGTAGTATAATTTTATGTAATGTTCATTATGTATGTAATGTTCATTATATAAATTAATGATTTAATTTGAAAAAAAATCTTATTAACTATTTAATCACGGGAAATTGTGATTGTCAGAAAAATTGTAGAAATAATGTAAAATACTTTGGCGCTAACACAATCTTTTCAATCTAAAGTAACTGTTATTTTTTTGTATTTAAAAATCGAATGTACATCTATTTATCAGACTTTTGTAGTTAACTTGGAATGCCATTACCATTGTGAAGCTTAAGGTGTTGGTATTCCTTTTTATCATTAGGTACCTGACTCTTGGGTTGATATTGACCCCTCCACCGAACTATATTCAAGCAGTATGTCTCAAAACAATTCCGAGGAGAGGCACGTTGCGCAAGACAAGAGGCATAAGAGGGAGGGGAGAGGCGAGTTGGTGCACAATCTGATAGGCGATTGGCTAACTGAAACACCAGGGGTGGCATTGACGTATTGCCGGTTGAAAAGAAAGCCATGAATCCGGGGAAACCCGTTTTTAGACTTTTGAAAAACGGAAATATGTTAAAACTGTTCGCAGCGAATTTTGGATGAAGGACTGTAGATACGCAAGCGGATATAGAAGGAAGTAAGGAAGAATAAACGATGTTATAAAAAGTCCAGCGAATTCCCTAAGAAGAGATCCAGTACCATTGCCTTTATGTTTTCGTCGTTAAGGTGCACCCCGGGCGCAAGATGTTAGACTCAAGGATGGCACAGTCTGATATTTTGGCTTCTACAAAAACAAGGCATATATCTTCTCTCCTAATTCAAGAAGCCTAGAGTATACAATTGTTGTGCTAATGTTGGTGTTAGAGTCCTTTTTACGTCTTCTACCGGCAACAGAATTGACCGCTATTTTACATTTTTTTTATAAACCTACGATAAATGAATAGACCGACAACCTGAATCGTAGAAATGGTAATAATCATAGATGTCCGTAATATCACTGGACCGTATCATATACATACGCATTGTCGGCCAAAATAAATGGGACAACTCAATTTATAACTAAAATCACACTTTTCTCGAACTTGGAGAGGCGACCTAAGTGGAAATTATTATCTATGCATAATTGTTACAGAAACAAGATTAAGAGACCACAGGTGAGATGATATAGAGGCGCCGTTAACCAACAATGCATCTCCATTCATTCGCCAGAGATAGATGAGTCAAACTGTTACTACAAATTTAGTTGTGGACCATTGCAAACTCAGTCTTTAGTTTCTGTCAATAAATACGAGTAGCTCGCAAGTTGTGGGGGATCGGCTGCAATGGTCGGAATTAGGTCAACTGCCGCATTCACCATGGCTGGTAGTTTAGTGCATCAAAGTTTTAACTAAGCAACCTAGATTTAGTTGGATCATAGATAAATCATTCCTAACCGATTCTTGAGTTTCGGTTGATTATAGAATTCAATAGTAGAATGAAGTGCATTCTTTTGCGGTTGTATTAGTCACGTTTTCCGTCGATTTAAGGGCTTAGAACTTCTGACATATGAATGAGTGACTATCTTCGTACCAATCGGCACTAGAGTGGCGTCATGGAGTATCTGCCAGGTATCTTTAATTACTGTGCCCAACAGTGTGCCGCTAAATAGTTGGTGATATAGATTTCATTCCGATTATAAAACTTCGACCCTTAAATTCAAATTAGTTGAGGGCACTTTGCTTGTCGATTGAGAAGTTCTTGCTTCGATCCAGACTTAGGGTTGACATGTTAATGACAAATGAATGTTTGTCCTCCAGTTTTGGTTCTTTATGTTTTCTCATTTGTGGATTCACATTGGTAGTCTCACCAACAACTTAGGGAATACTAGAAACTGTGTTATTGTTTGAGTGTTTAATAATACAAAAAATATTAAGCCACGACTTTGAAACTTTGTGAAGCAGATTTAGTTGTTAAAAAAAGGACATATTTCATATTTTACATTATAATAAACATTAGATACCTTTGTAATTGATTAAAAATCCCTGCAATGTTTTCAATGCAGTGTGAATTGTCATCCATAATTGACCGGTGTGGTGGACATCCGCGTCCAGCATTGAGACAATTAAGAGTACCGGTGAGGAAGATTCCTTATTTATGTTGTAACATTTTCCTCATCATGTAAAACGCTGACAAAGGAAGCTTAAACCTATTATTCTCGAAGCAATTTCTCCAAAGGTATTCTCGAAATTCCGTCCAATCACGACGTATTTCATTACGTATAACAACAAGCTGTAATGTATCAAGATTGGTTCTCGGTATTCTTTTTGAGTAGCCAGTCAATTCGTCACGCTCGGACGGGGCGGCGTCATCAGATTTTCTTTGGTGGCTTTAGCAACGGTGAGCGGTATTGTAATCTTAAATTGATGATATGTTTTATGGTATATAGAAGTTTATTCTGGCTTCAATTTATGAACAGCACACTACAGGGTACGAGTTTCTTCTGGTAACTTGGAAGCATAAAGGGTAATCTAGCACACCGCTCTAGTTGTATTGAGTGTAACGTCGTATATTTCAATTTTAAAGTTATCAAATGGGCCCTCCATAGTCATTCATAGAAATGTATGTTAAATCGAGTACTTATTTACTTTTTTTTATAATTGAGAAATAGAATTGCTTACGTTATTATATTTTATCTCCAGGGAGCTCAGAGCCTAGTGATTTTAAATTCAGAAGAGTAATGTTAGCAGTAATCTCCAATATTTCAAATTTATCATCAAAATAACTCATATTTATCTAACTGCTCAGTCATCAAAGCAATTTTATGTAACTAGTCGTCAAACGAGCAGACGAGTTACGTGATGTTAAGTAGTCACCGTCGCCCATGGACTTCACAGATAAATTTACTACCCTCAATTTATATACGTGATCGCCAAGAAACTAAACGAATAAGAGCTGAAAGATTTATAAGTACACACCCGTGAAATAACCCGTGAAGCAGTAAGTAGTAAGCGAAGTTGGGTTACTAGTTAAGAATAGCCACAAAAGTAAATTAACTTCCGGCTTAATATTATAAGAAAATTATATAATATGATAAAAATCACGATTTTCATAATATGATTTGTAGCCTGTATTCTTCCAAGGGGTCTGCGGAAAGTGGTTGGTTAACGTCACGCTACTGATGTTATTTGGCTCGATGTAATAAAAGGCGAACCTCCAGGCTACACTTTATAGCAAAGATACAAACAGAAATTTTAGTTAAAATTACAGGATTCATATGGGAGAGCTAAAATATTTTGTATCTAAAAGCATTAGAAATCGCATCATAGTTTATAAGTTATGTATGCTAATGACAGCTCTATGTCATTCTCTGTTTTGTACAATTTTTTTGCCGCTTAATGAATTGACTAACTTTAATCATGTTAAAAACATATGGTCCATATATCATATCGATGTCATAATTATATGCCACTTACCTATATATTTTATATGACATTTTATAACAGTAACAGACAGAAGGATGGGAATGATCGTATGAGGCTCCTGTCTTCTGATCGAATGTCGAACCCTAATTTTTTATTCACAAAACTACACTAAGAAACGTGACAGCTACTTTGAAATGATAAACGATCACACACTCACTCGCCGCACTAGGATTCCCTATGTTGCGAGTGGCATGGACGTAGAATGGAATGGTAATCTTTATATACCATAACAATGACAAGAAATACATGAAAAGGTCAGCTCATAATATGTAAATACAACAGATGGCCTTATCCTTAAACACTGATCTCTTCCAGACAACCTTTGGGTTGTGGTCACAGCGAAAATAAGAAAATATTGATTGGTACAATTAAGTGGAGAAAGAAAATCAAGAAATAATCGTAGATGTCTAATAATAATCACGATGAGAGAGTGAAAAAAACATACACAAATATGACATAACTACCCTATAACAAACATTTATTTATCACCTAACTGTTAGCCTCAACGGGCAATGAACCCGGTCCTCGTCGCTGGGCAGACGGGGTCACTAGCAACTGGGCTGCGGGGTCGTCAAACGAACATAAACATATATTTAAGGCTCAACATCGCTCCGTAGAACTGATACAAAGGCTTTAACCAAATGATTTTATGGATAACCCGTTAAGATTAAGCCGTTGATATATAACCCCTATTTGCCCTGGCAGTGATAGATCCAGAGATTGTGGTGCTTATTACGAGCGCCATAAATCCTGCAACTGCATCACAAGTACCGCTACATCATACTTTACTCTTGAGCTATGGTATCATGACGTCATTCGTGGTAACAATGCAGAATGTACAGTTTGATTAGATTAACAAAGGAATTAATATTAGAAGTTAAAGGTCGTATTAATGAGTATAATGCACCAAGCGGTGGTTGTTGATTCATCGTACGGAAGACTTGAGTTCAAATTCAGAATGCATCCGTGTTTTTAACGGTTATATTATAGAATTATTATCAATTTCTTTTGTTAAGGAAAAAAATGCGAGGAAACGAACACGCATGGACTCTATAAAACCTGTTGTAAGGTCTTTATAATGTTTTTAAAGATGAATGTAATGTGCCAATCCGCTCTTAATGATAGATTATTGAGTACTCTAAGATATGCCCACTCCTTTAAGATGTCCCTTCAGCTATGCAAGTGGTAATTAGTATTTCCACGGTTAAAATCTCCAAGGTTTAACTGTCTATCTATGAAATGTGGTTAAACATAATTTTGCAGCAAATTTTAGTTCTGTTGTAACTTGTAATGTCTTGGTCTTTGAGTACAACGATAGCTTTAAATATATTCACTTCAGGGCAATCGGTACTAAGCAAGTCATATCTAACTTAAAACTGTCGCTCTGTCTTAATTTGAATGGTTACCAGTGTAGTGTAAAATTTATGATTGTAGTGCACGAGGTGTTTACTTCTATTATTGTTAGATTTAATATTCTCGAATAAACGTCTCGTGCTCCAGAAATAAATTTGAGCGCCTGGTTAATAATTCTAATCGATATAATTATTACATTTGTCGACGTGAATTTGATCACATTTCTATGTTCGGTTCAACGACTTTGGTTCACAAAAGTCCAACACTTCGATCTTATTTATTCGATCTTGAACGATCCATCTTCACTTCGTTCTGTTAAGTAGAAATTCCTATAATTTTATGTCGCACACGAAAAAGTACTTTGCTCTTCGACAGACCTTAGAAATTTGTCATAGCATCAGCGTAACATCGACTTCCTGCATTACTTTTTTACTAGTCAGGTTATATTGCTCTGCGACGCTTCACTTGAATGAATCAGAAGAGCATCTCGCTAGAACACATTCTTGGAGGACTCACGTTGATGTAAAATTTATGTCACTTATGCATAATATATATGTAAGTTTATGTACTTATGTGTTGTATATGTTTATAAAAGTTATTATATATATTCACATCTATGCATACATTCTCATCAGCACAGGGGGTTGGTTGATAAAGAATGACACAAAGGAGAAAAGGCTCATTGAACTCGTTGTATTTTAAGATTCTCACAGCAAAGAATAAATAAAAAAATCAAAATATTATAGTAAATAAGCACTTACATATTTGTGTCTCGATATTAATATTCTTTGCAAAAATTGGTCCTTGCCTTGTACAAATGAGATGTATCAAACGGTACTACATCAAAAGAGTCATTATTCTGCCACCATTCCTGAATCTATTACAGCTCGGCCGACACGACCATTATTAGCTCCATAATCGTCATAATCTATATGCATCGACGTCTTTCCTATTCACCATTTACTATGAATATTGTAAAGAAGAAAATAATGTGAGAATTTTAGGGATAATGGATTTCATTTATTATTGAATGCCAACATCCACAGCTCGTGGTACATATTGCTGAACAACGAATGAAGTTTATTTTTTCGATCTTAGTACCACTCAGTTGAACCCAGGTGATAATCGTTCTTGTAAGGTTCTTTACCCGCCTGGCCTCCCACTCTACTTAAAAAATGAACCATAAATTGATTTTACATGTTACATGATTCGGTTGCAGAGACAATTAAGAAGCAGGATTGATGACGTCCATGATGTTGCAGATTCAATGTGTTCCACGTCCCAGGTTCTTCGTTCTCGGGAAACAGGAATATTGGCAAGGAAACTGCACAGGAAGTGCTGGTTGAATACAAAATTTTGCTCACAAAAGCTCGACTTTTGAATTTGGATAAATATTTTTTTGTTTGAATTTAGAATTATGGTGGAACTAGGTGTGCTGGCAGGCAGTATTGACGTTTAAATGTATTTTAGTTTCTAAATGTAGAATTCCTTAGAGAGTACAATGTCTTATTTATCTTCTTTTCTATTGTAAACTACCATGGCTATAATTCATCGTTTTGAAAAAAATATATTCAATACTATCTTAAAGAAATAGTCTTTCAAATATACAGGATATATTAATACGGAGGATAATAAAACAATTGATGGTTTTATTGATAAAATTTAATATAAACTTAACACCAGAATTTTTGCTGAGGAATATATTTAATAGGTACATGTTACATAACAAAACAAATTAATAATTTAGTGTCATATTTGTAAAAAGGACATGAAAGAATACGAGGAACGTTCAAAGAATCATGTAATGATTTTTGACTTCACACAAAAATCTAAGGAACTTTCCTTATTTCAAACATTGATTAGTAAAGAGTTTTATAATTTGACAGCATACATGGAAAAGGATTTTTAGAAGAAACTGAAAGACTCGACAGGAGCACATAGGTATAGAAAAGTGTAATTAAAATTTTATGAAAAGTATAAAGATGGTGTAAGGTATAAATATTAGATAAGGTATGCGGAACTAAAAAATGGTATCGATCTTTACGTAGAATGGGTTAAATAAATTGAATGGGACGCAGTAAAGTGCAGACGTTATGTATATTGGGTGAATGAGTCAAGGTAATTTGATCAGAAGTTTTATGGCTGAAACACGCAACAGTTATATTTGAAGGTGAAAAGATTTAAACAGATATTTTATGTTTGGCCGTGTCCTCGGGTCGGAATATTCGTTTTTAGAAGCTTATCCGTGACATTCACTCAACGATTCCAAAATATTCCATATCTCGAAAATTTTCCTCTTTATGACTTTATCTATTTGATCCATGACTATTTCTTTGACAAAATATCCTATCTTTACCGGGATTTTTCTCCATCGATAGAAGGAAAAATGTAGAAATGCCTTGCAAAAATTTATCACCAAATTGTTACTTTGTGAATTAAATATAATAAAATTATTTTCATAAAAAAAATACAGACTATTTTTCTTGACTTCCAGAGCGATGCTGATGTCGTCAATGTGCGGCATTAATTATATACCAGATGAATTTTTTCGTTTTCAACTATTGATACAGAAGAATGTGTTTTGAAATCATTGTAATTGTCGTGAAATCTTCTTACTTACATATGTACGCGTGAGAACATCTCTCCATGACACTTCTACGTCTTCTATGTATCCTGTAATAGTGGCCCATCGCCTTTACGATAGCAATGATGTGTGAATTTATTTTGCTTTTCAGCGTTCGACCGCATTTATTTAGTTCGGATATTGGAGTTTAGTTTTACTATTCGGTGACGATGAGGGGTTTACTAGTGTTCAATGTAATTCGAATACTCACAAATTTCCGAGGTATATCTGTTCTTTGTTGTGATCACCGTGTAGTTTCGCATCAATAGGTTTATCAATAATGGTTTGAAGTTCACACTTCGGTTAAGTGACAAAACTTTGTCTTTTTTTCCGAACACTCCCACCGTTTTGGCTCTCGTTCAAATCTTGCATTCTAAAGGTTTTTGCACTTCGTAAGTATTATAGATTCACTAGTGACACACAGTATAAAATCGTTTGTTTCCTTTGTAAATATACGTACGAATGCCATTTTTTGCTACTACTACCGTTTCAGATAGGAGCATTATCAGCAACTCCTCAGCACAACAATAATCAATGCTACGTATACCTACAAAGGAAGCTTCTAACCTGTGCAGAAACAATTATGGCGCTATAATATATTTATTTCAGAATACCTTTAATCACAATTCGTACTTTCATTTGTTGTTTGACGTTTCTATAAGAAATGTAACTCTTTTTTACTTATTATAACTTAAAGCTTGACTCTAATTGCATTTGACCGTGAGTAGCGCTGTAAGTCGATCAGTTGCAATAGGCTCGAATCTTCAGGCTATGTTAACCATACATTCTAGTTGGTAGCAGTCCCGGGTTCGATTCCCGGCCGGAGCAGACACTTATGTGACAGGTAAATGTTTATCAGGTCGTAGGTTTTTGTGATGACATATTGGAATTGGGCTTCTTGTGTGGGTTGTGAACGTTTACTTATCTATGTTTTTCCAGTACATCATTATATCAGTTCCAGAATATGTCCAATGTCGCTGGACATTTGGTTATTTCGGTTGCCGGGAATGCAAACATTTATATGAAAGTAAAATATTTATTCTCGTGTTTTAGCTGTTTCTGACATCTTAATTTGCATGTCAATTCCATCCGTGACATAAAATATGATAGTGTTGTTTTTTCTGTTTATTATTTTTAGTAGAACGTTCTCATTTCACTTTGTACATGATCGTTGCGTTCACAAAAAGTGACTGCAGGCGAAGTGATTGTTACTCGTTTTTATCAGGTGTTTTATATTATTTTCCATTATTACTTTACAGAATTCGACGTATTTTGTGATTCACTCTGTCCATTCAGAAGTGTCCCATGGAAGTTCGTACAGTAGCAAATATTGTCGAGGTTAGACAGATAGATTCGCCTTCTATTATATTTTGCTTCGATTTATTATAAATAAATATATTTATTTGTAGTTTGTTTCAGACAACTAGTTCCATAAATTTTGTGCTTATAATAATTTTTATTTTAATCTATATTCGTATCCCAAAAAAAGGATAAAATATTTTTTTTTACTTTCCGGTAGAAGAAAGTAGTGACGTAAAAAATTTGAATATAGAACTTGTTATTAACTTAATTACAACGCCATCTAACGGGCTTCTGTATTGTTTGAATAACGGTAACTCACGATAGATGATGTTAATTTAGAAGATAACGATAAAAACGCACCAAAGATATATAACGATAGACAAATAAGCATGTATTGAAGTTTGTCACAGTCGTTTGCTGACTAATTAATCACGAGCACAGTATTTATCACTGCCAGACCGCAGAGATTCACTGGCGAATCTAGGAAAATACCTGCAGCTTTTAATTAACTTCCAACCAAAAGAAAATCAACATCCATTTTTCTTTTTATTTAATTCCTTTGATTACATCTCGCTAACGAAAAAGTAAAATTGTGGATTATTTTCTTTAAAAAAATTGAGCTCTTTTAATATAACCGCGTCTTTACGTTATAATGAAATGGAATAAAGAAAAGTTTCAATTGCGCTACGGAATTTTAAAACCTCTTTTAAGGATTCTTTACATCTAAATTGTACGGCAACCCTCGGGATCACTATATACTGCTGTTTTTCTAGCTTATTGTGATAAATATAGACATAAACTTAGCTCAAATAAAACAGCTCTTAATTCCATCTATGCTGTGCTATGCTATGTGTGATACAGCGTACACTAATGGAAGTCATTCAGAATAATGTCGGGAGTTCAGTCACAGCGCTGGTTCAGTGAGTAGTTACATATAATTTTTATTTTATTTTGTATCTAGAAAAAAAAAAACTATCAATAACATTTCAAGATTAACTCCCAAATAAAATTCATAAAAATATATATTTGTCAAATTATAAAACTAACAATTTTTTTTTAAGTAAAAATTTCTAAAAGCGCGCAAGACGATTTCTGGTAGGGAAAACCTTATCGGTTCGCGTCAATAACATTCTAATGTTTAAGGTATATTTGTTGATTACTAAGCATTAACAATAGTATAAGTATATATTAGTTATTATTTTAATTAACTTGTATTTATATTTTGTGCTGTGTTTACGAAGCCATAATATTTTTTAACTAATAGAGAAACCAGCGCCGAAAGATCTGAAAATCAGATTAATGTTAATAATTATATTTCAAAAATTATGAAATTTAATCTTAATATTACAATCGGGTTAAAAATTCTAAAATACAGTTTTAAGTTTTTGCTTCTGTCGGCAAACCTCATGACCGCCTGCTCCGAATTAATTTCAAATGAGGCATTACAATTTTTTATTAAGTTTTTCCCATTCAACTTCTTTCGTTTCTTCCTCTCCGGAATTCAGTTTCTTATTTACTGGACGTTCGTAAAAAATTGTTTGTAATCTTTATTCTTAATAAATTTTAATAATCTTTGGGTGTGACTAGAAATTACTATAAAAACGTACAGACCAGAGTAAATAATCATTTAACAAACAGGTATCTTCGGCTGGGTTAGACGATCATGCTCGTTTAGCGGCCATTCTGCAATTGTAATAAGTTTGAAA
Organism: Megathymus violae; assembly: GCA_003671415.1. Taxonomy (NCBI): domain Eukaryota; kingdom Metazoa; phylum Arthropoda; class Insecta; order Lepidoptera; family Hesperiidae; genus Megathymus; species Megathymus violae. The sequence continues at coordinate 943,881 of PDGT01000066.1, read as the reverse complement.
TTTGAATATATGAAAACATGCAAAGATAAAACTCTTACTTTATAATGGAAACACGCAACAATCCTTAAACTTACTAAGACACAAAATATTAAACATTCTCGTTCGCCCTGCACTAATACTATGCAGGGACATAACTTTACGCACCCGCTATTGCTTGTTGGTGGATATAAATAATGTCAGTTAATAAATGCAGCGCATGTGGTTCAACAATAGTAAATAATGCTTACATGGAATGCTCGTATGATAAGTCCAGAAATACGATTTAAAGAGTCTTAATTTAACAACTGGCACTTTTAGGGGGTATACTCAAACATTTAAAAGGAAGTGGACATGTCCGGACTGTATTACTTCGATTCATATACGCAAAAACACTTCGAGCGTTACAACTCCGGTTGAATCGCATGCAATGGACGTAAACATTAATCCCTCATATACTATCCCCGAGAATGTGCAGCGTGGAGGACAGACAGAATATTCGCCAACAGAGATGGGATTACATTTCATACTTCTAGACGAATCAAAGCAACTTCTGTCGGAAATAATGAAACGCTTAGACCGCCAGGCCGACGCGATAGCTCAACAGCAAAATCAATTTTGTGAGACAAAAGGTAACATACATAAACTGGTTGATGTTATGACGGTGATTACGGAAAAAATCGCTCCTGAACAGAGTTTGGGTCGTCAGATGTGTACTGTACAAGCAGGAGGAACATTAAATAACTCGACATGCACGTTCGCTAATTAACTATCAACAAAGAGCTTTCAAAGCTCTAAAAACCCTACAAACAGGTACAGAACTCTTAGACTAGAACTGAAATTATTAGAAGCTGGAAAACATATTTATATTTAAAGAAGCGCATATTTATATGTCAGTATATTAATTAAAGCATTACTTCTTTTGATACCGCGAGCCAGGTGCATTTTTATCAAAGCCAAAGGGAGACGTCGGGTTAATTATTCAAAAACTAATTTTCGTTATACTAAACATGTTTACTTATAGCTTTGGAAAACAAACAGAGATTTTTTCATGAGCTATCATGAGGACGCAAGACTTTTTGGTTTCGTAACATTAATGGTACTCTACAAGGTTTCTCTTCATCGTTCAGGAGTGACTAGATCGAGGTGGTATAGCCCGAACTGTCCTATGATTGGTGACAGATTTAGTGGATAGTTGGTCGACTCAATTGTTGTATGCTCTTATGCATCCTGAGAACCGATATGGTCTATAGGCGGCTATGTAAAGGTAACTAAAGACTGGCGGTTTCATGTACCTTCTAAGGCGTGAACGAGGTTAGGAATTTTTTGCCAATCCTTTTTACTCTTTGACGATTCCGTAGCTCAGTGTGTACTGACCTCCGGGATCGATTTCAGGCTTGGTCAGTTATAAACAGATGGATAAAAGATTTTTCTCGGGTCACGGATGTTTTTGTGATGTCATATTTGTGTACGTAGATGAAACAGTAAATTTTAGTGCGGGTGTGTTAGTGTGTATACGAGTACGTTTATTTATTTTATAACCGATCGCGTTCGAAGCTGCTTAACTCACTGGATAGTTTAAGATTCAAATTGCCATTGTGCTATGGATACTCAAGACCGTTAATTGTATGGAATTGTTTAGGGGAGGCAGGCCAAATTATGTTTGCTGCTCTGGCTGATTGGCTTCCTCCCAAGTATAGTGAAGGTATTAGGTGATGGTTATAGGTCTATCACTACATAACACGAAACAAATTCTTTGCCTGGCTGTCTAAATGCGATAATTGTAGTATTTTGTATTTTATGGCGAAATAAATGGCTTTCTTTCTTTCTTCTTTCTAAAATATCTAGAAATGTATAAAACTCACCTACATAAAAACGCATTAAGGGCATCTTTCTTATTATGTAATAAAAAATAACTCTCACAGACTTGCGTGATACAGGCTCTATTATAGGTTGTCACACATACACAAATAAGACATTGCAAACAAATAATCAAGGAAGTAACATTTAAAAGTCACTTAAATGTATGTCGCGTCCGGGAATCAAACGAGACTCTTTGTTCGGTAGGAAAACTGCCAGCAACAAAGCAACAGTCGCTAAAATCGTTCGTATCGTATTGTGTGTTTGCATAGTATAAATAGAGTGTTCAAACCGTGAATGAAATAAGTCGCGATGAGAATGGACGCGATTGCCTAATTGATAGTTTCAGTTCGCTCGTTTTCTGAATGAATGGCTTATGCTAATTTATAAAGTTTACTGCAACGCGGGTTACCTATATACAGTGTTGAATAAACACGCTGTGGTTTGTATGTGTGACAGTACTTTTAAATTATTCAACGAATGCGAAGCGGTGAATCTCAATGGGTGCTATTATTTTCGCCGGCAATTGCTTAATTTTAATTCAAAACCGTTGTTGCAGTATTTTTAAGCCATAGTTAAGTAAACATTTATGTTTCTTCATTTAATGTTTTTTTTTCTTTTATTTCAAGTCAAAGTCGATATGGTGATGGTGTTGCAGACTTCATAGAATAATTATTGTTTTGTTAAAAAAAAACTCACTCACACCCCCGCATTAGGACTCCCTGTGTTGTGGGTGGCACGGACATACACAAATAGTTAGAATTTTTGTCTTTTTGTCTGTGCGCTTGTGCGCGCTAATCTCAGAAACGGCTTAACCGTTTTCGGTACAGTTTTCACTAATATATTGTAGTAAGCATTACTTAATATTTAAAGTTCATTTCATTGCAATCGGTTCATAAATAAAAAAGCTATAAGGAGTAGAACCCAGTCCTAAAACAATTCAGGTGCTATTTCTAAGCGTATGGAGTAGTTTTTGTGAAGCCAAGCGAGAACGGTTTGCAAAAAAAACAGCATTGAAACATTTTGTAACCACGGACCAAACAGGATCGAGTTTGCAATAAAGCTCCTAAGTTGATATTTAACTCACCTGTTACCCTTTTAAGCGACTTGTAGGTAAAATATGTTATACATATATATGATTCTAACCATTTTTTAGGATTAAATTAAATAAGTCAATAATAATAAATTATAATAATTTCAATGAATCAATTCTGTTCAACATATATATGACGGAATGTTCTTGATTAGAGATGTTATGGAGCTCCGTAACCGTAACCGAATCCGATAAAAAGTCAGTCCAAAAAGAATAATATCTATTAGTATAAATCGCATTAAAAACCATACAGCCATTTTTGATTTTTATTCAGTACAGACAGATCTTTGGTTCTACACGTAATGCGTAGAATGTAAACCACGTTAACAAATAAACAAATTACTATTACCTTACTACCTGTACGTAACAGGGTCAGTGGTCAATGACCGTCAGCCAGAGATGGTCAACTGAACAGTTTTTATTAACTAGACAACCATCAGCCAACCATAAACTAGACAAACCCATGAATACTCACCGAATATAATCCAACACATGAAAAACATATTTACCCTCTCACGGTTCCCCTTGGAATATACCGTGCGAACAGACAGATGTACATATTTCCTAGAATTAATTTGTTCTATATTATAACCCAAAGTAAATTTACATAATTATATTCTAAGAATCACCTAAATCCATTTAGTGGTGTTATACAGACAGACGGACAAAATATATAGATACGGCTGTGTTAAATTTATATTATAAATAAGTATTGTTAAATATGAATGTAACTTTACATTAACATTTTGACAACCACGAACTATTTGATAACAATTGCATATATTTCATATGGAAAGGGCCTTCTAAAAGAGTCATTGACGTGTATTACGCCTCTTAATATTTCATTTCAGAGCTTCGGGTATTTTATTATTATATTATTGCCTATATATAAATAAAAAATTGGCTCCCTTGGAACAACGCCATTACCGTACAAATTGCTTTTCAATTTGATATATGAGTGTACTACGTTTTTCGGTTCAAAGTTTATTCTAGACACGTTCTACGGCCAATATTTGTTTAACCGAACACTTCGAGCCAGAGTTCATTTGAGTAATATTTTGACCGTACGACATTGCTCGAAGGACCAAAACCGCTGGTGGTAAAAACGGTCTGAGTGGCACCACGTCTTTGTAAAATGATCATAAATTATAAGACAGGGATCCGTTGAGTTTTGAATGATACAATTGTATTTAGAAACCGCAATCACCGATGGACGGTAGTACAAAAAAAATTGTAACCGATACCATTGTTTATACATACCATTTTGCACTGAAACAATTGTATAGAGAATGAATGGTAAACAGGTATAACAGCTTGTCGTAAGACGACTTCCTGTATTACGACTTACTAATGTTACAACTCGCCAGTATTGGGACTTGCTGGTATTACGACTTGCTGGTATTACGATTTACCGATGTTACAACTCGCCAGTATTGCGACTTGCTGATAGTACGACATGCTGGTATTACGATTTACCGATGTTACAACTCGCCAGTATTGCGACTTGCTGGTATTGCGACTTGCTGGTATTACGACTTGCTGGTATTACAACTTGCTGGTATTACGACTTAGCGATGTTATAACTTGTCAGTATTGCGACTTGATGGTATTACGACTTGCCGGTATTACGATTTACCGATGTTACAACTCGCCAGTATTGCGACTTGCTGGTATTATCATTTGCTGATATGACAATTTACCGATGTCATAACTTGCCAGTATTATGACTTGCCGGTATAACTATTTGTCGGTATTACGACTTGCCCGTATTACGGATTCACCCGGATTATGAGTTACTGATATTACGACTTGCCGGTATTATAACTTGTAGATATTTCGGCTATCTCATTCAATGGCTCTAATCGGCAATAAAAAAATGTATTTAAAAATTTATTCGGGGAATGTGAACTTTTTTCTTATTATTATTTATTGGTAGGTTGTTTGTTTTAATGTCAGTTATGGGATATTTAAATATCAATCCCGGAGGCAACTTTTATAATTGGAATTTACGTGTGCGTTGAAAATTTATTTTCACTTAGTTCAATTAAACAAAAATAGTAACAAATCTAAGGCTTTAACATAACTTTTTCAAGAGTGTGATAAATTTCCTTTAACATTACTAGTTAGATAAATTGTATAGATTCAGCTCAGTTACAATTTAATTAATAATATAAACATTCAAAATCAAAATGCAACACGGCACCAGTTCAGATTTATTGAAGTATACAAACAAACAATTGATCGGATCATACCTTCGACCCGTTTGTAATCAGGTCAGTGTTCAATCAACCGGCGGCGGTCAGCTCGACCAATTAACTAGTCAACGTTGCCACGAATAGCTTTTAATAAATAGTTCGACATAATATTACATTGGTATTTCGAACTCAGTACATTTTGAGAAAAATGTAAATATTTGTGCGTCGTAGGTATTGAATTTATTGATATACTAGCGGCCCCGTCCGACTTCTTTTCAGTTGCACTATTAAATATATATATACGTGAGTATTAAAATGTTCATATTTTTTGCCTTGATTGGATATCGTTAGGCTTACTGATATTTTATATAGCCTATCAACTGCGCAACCACGTGTTTTAACTAAATACCAATTTTCATCAAGATCGGTTGAGTCGTTCTTGGGTTATAACTGGACATACAGACAGAAAGACAAAAATTTTCAAAATGGTCAAATTGATGTCAGTGTGTCATTAAACGAATATTTGTCATGAAATCTGACAAAAAATGGAATGTACAGATAGAGAGACATTACAGATTTATATAAATATATAGATATGATATAGCCTTTCATTTCAGCAATTACGTGTTCTCACTAGATGCCGATTTCCATTAAGATCGGTCGAGCCGTTTTCGAATTATCTCGCGATATACAGAGAAGCTAAACAGATCTGTATAGTAGTATACACTAGCGGCTCTTTACAATATTATTATACACTTTGAACCCCAAAGATTATTACAGGCCAAGAAATAACCCATAACCCGTTGTTAAGTTTGAACAAGAGCGTTATATTAGGGTGAAAGATTCCGTTGTACATCAATATCACCATGTATCCTCATACAAAGCGAACAGAAACTGTAATTAAATCTCAGTAATAACATGGAATAATCTATAATCTTGTGTAACGTACGAAACCATGTGATATTGCGTTCAGGATATAAAGCCGTGATTAAAGGATTTAGTTTCAATAATGAATAATGTCGTCATTCATTACCAAATAGTATCTGAGATACAGTTTCTGCGTAGTTCTGATGTGGAATCAACTGAATTTGATGTAGAAGTTGATATGGATATTAGATGCACCGTTGCATGACACAAGAATATCAAGAGAATACGGTGCTTGTACAAGTAATGGATATTTAGATAATGATTTCGATTAAATTGCCTCGCGTTCCATTTAATTTTACTTAATAGAATATAAATGGATTACTTAAACGTTTTGAAATACGAGTAACTTGTAGATAATGTTTGTTAACGTTATAAATAATGTAGGTTACCACCTTTATATTTTTAACCTGGCTTCATATGTCCAATAGCGTTCGGGATGAATAAGGAAATATATAGCCATCTGACCATCTGGAATAACGGACCATTCAAATGGTAAAATAATTTATCATATAGGCGCTGCGGTTCCTTAGATTACCTTCCACATGGAAACTTAAAAAAATCGCACTCTCTCTTTATAATATAATATCAGTAAAAAATATTTAATAAATGCGTATGTTTGGATAAAATTCCAGATCTGATAAATTGTGTATTTTTTATGTTATTGGTCAACAAACAAGCAAACGAGTCACCTAATGGTAACTCACCGTTACCCATGGAGTTTAGCAATTCCAAAGGTATCACCGGTGTTGCCAACAGAAAAAGAAGCGGGGTCCCGCGTTATTACTGGCTCGTACTTCGTATAAAATCATATTTGCTTTTAAAATTGGAGCGCAAGGGAGCTCTATCCTTAAGTCCAATCCAAGATCCTGTTGCTCGTGGTGCTCCTTACGTAAAACTGACGAGGCTATCTTGCATGCTCGATCCAGTTGGATGTCGCTAACCTGAGTTTTATCTGTTTAATCCGCACAGCACTCGTAAGGTATAATCGTACGAAAGGCTTTTTTCTGTATTAAGGATTGTGTGCCCGAATGTGGAAATATAGAGAGGAATCAATTTTTGTACTTATTAGCTTCTTTGTAAAAAACCTATATTCTGTATTACACGAGATTTGATTTGATTTGATTTTCCTACCTCGCTAGTTACCGCCCTTCTTCTAGACTAGAATCTACAGCGAACTTTTAATGCAACGTCAGGTAGCCAGAAAAAAAATGTTACTCCTTTCCTCTCTACTCTTACTTTCAAGTGTTCCATCTTTCTTATCTGGAGCCTCGTCAGATCTATAACAGGTGAATAGTCAAAATGAGTGTCGAAAATACTATGTAAATTTAACACTAACGAACGAGTGAAAACGCAGTTATAACCAATGTTAGTTGATAAAAGTTAAACTCCCTCTGGTCGTGTAAAGTTTTTTAATAAAATAGTATCGGTTGAAGTAACTTCGCGAGAACCCTTCGTCGAGTGGCCAAGTGGCTTTCGTAACTATGTCTGATGCTTTTTAAGTTAGGAAAGGTTAATGGATGTTCAACATTCCACCTGCTTCTTGTTAGTTTTGATGTACCTGTAGACGAGTGGGTGTGATATATTTATTTGATGGAAAAACGGAATCCTTTGAAGATTTTGCTGTGTGTGTATGTATGTTTGTATATACATATGTCTACCTCTATGAATGTCTGTCTATCTATTTCTCTGCCCGTGTACGAGTATCTGTTTGTTTGTTGATCCGTCTGTCTTATCAGATTTTCTACGGATCTGGACGCAAACATTTCAGATTTGGCACGCATTTTTATTTAGTTGTTAGGCACGATGATAGACGTGTAATGTAATGAAACTAGTATTTAAAATAAAATTTACATCAATACTTGTTAAGTAAATTATGTGATATTTACCTCCATAGGGAAAAAATATCCTCCCATGCTGACAGAACACGCAGCCGTAGCAGGAAACAGACGTCTGCTTGGTGGTAGGGATTCGGGTATCGATTATATTATCACCATTATTATTACGTCACTAATATTATTACTGGTATCATCATCTTTCCGCGAATTCTGCCTGGCTAGCTACCACCACCCTTCTGCTTGAATCAGTCGCCAAACGACTCGTCGTGTTTCGGCTGGTTGTTTGATAGCCAGTACTTTCTTCCTTACTTTCTTCTCATTTCCTGGCCGAAAACGCATCAGTGATACCATTGGTCTTGCTGATGTCCATTGGCGACGGTGACCACTTACTATCAGGTGGCCCGTCTGCTCATTTGTTGGCTATTAACATAAAAAATATAATAATAAAAATAGGACACGAGTTTTGTTTATACTTAAACTTTCATTGCACTTATAGTCTTAGATTTGTTATTTATAATTGTTATAGTATAGTACGATATAATAGTTATGATAGGGGAAATCAATCGTTCGTCGTTTCACTTACAATTTGACGTAGTTTAAGAGTTTTTATGCCACCCGAATACTTGAAGATGCGATGAGAATGTAGATCTATAGATTAATGCGTCCTTTGAAGCACGAAAGAGCTGAGGACAAAATTCTCGTTCGCTTACCATCGACCAAACCGTAGGGCTGTGAGCGCTGCAACGACCAATGACGCTGTAAATACCTTTATTCCCTCTGTCAATCTATTTGATATACGTTCCCCGCAAATGGCGGTTATTTTCAGCAAATTTCCAAATAAATTGCCTATACTTGAACACGTTCGCGAAACAATTTCACCTCATCAAGGGAATTAATAGCATTCACTGATTAACATTTGAATATAAACAGTTTAACCAATTTTGTGTTTGATAATTGATTCGTACAATATTGATTTAAGTTTGATTCGTTTAATGAAGCTACCAAAAATAATTTAAATATTATTTCATTCCATTTAATACGATAACAACGTAAGATAAGGTTCTCTGGAGTATTAATGACCATGTTGTTTCAATGCATGAAATTCAATCAACTAATTGATATAGTGGCGACAAATGAAGATGGCTTGTGTCATTTACCGATTTATAATATTTTATAATGAAATTAAATTAATTCGATTTTATTTATTGGGATGGACAGCAATGCTGGCATGACAGTCAGACATTTTCGTGGACGGGTACTTCGTAATTCGAGTAGAGTAACGTTTCCAGAAGTCCTCATTGTCTTAACAATTATTACAAACAATACTTGTACGGGTACGTCCTACCATCCGTGTCCATCAACTTGGCTCCGTTGTAGAACGAGTTGCCGAGTGTTGAGCCATGCTGTCATCACTCAGATCACGTCCGGCGCTCCCTTTGATAATCGTATTCATGACTGCGACATTACAGGCTATATTTTACTAAGTCATTTTTTGTCACAATATCCACTGTTGGTAAGTGGTGATGTAGCCTTAGATGGATGGTAAAGTGAACACACTTAGGGACTAATTAACTTTTGACTTTGAGACATCTATACTATAACCCGATGGGAACACCGATATGGACAAATTATTCCAATATTTCGAGGTTCGCGATATGCTTTGACTATTTTCATGTTACTAACTTAAATTTTTGTCATATTTGTACAGTCTCATGTTTACTTAGATATTTTAACTATGTGATTCGTACGGGGAATAAAGATTCTTAACCTCGAAACTTGTAGTTTTTTATTGCCTTTCTTCTACAATCAACGATGAAACGATTTTCACATATTTTGTCACTACTATCCAAGACTCAGTGACAGCCGCAATCCCTGTTTCCTTCATGGCCGTCACCGCGTCCGATGCACCGCCATCAGCCATCACAACCAGCCGCAATTTACCGGTACTAATCGTTTACAATCAGGTGGCCCATATGTTCGTTTGTTGGCTACTCCCAAATTATTTCAAAGCATATCCTGCCTAGCCCTGCTTATTATTTATAGATGAAAGGAAAGTCATAAAATATCAGTATTCGCCGCACAAAAACTCGATATCTATCTGCATAGCACACTGCACTCGCCACCTGACTTTCAATAATTGACTGCCGCCATTCCCCCCGGCCGTTCACAAACGAAACTTGGTAAATTGATTACTGAATATCACGAAGAGTTGATAAATCTATCACCAATCAGGTAATTGGAATTGCCAATGATTGGAGATGTGATATGGACTAAATGTAACAGAAATATTTTTAGATTATAGGGTTTTAAATATCCATTTAATAAACAGTCCATCGCTTGTCTATCCATTACGATTTTCTCCGAAACTACAGGGCAAAATAAGTTGGAATTAGTTACACTATTTAACGCCCGGCCAAAAACTTGTTGCTAGCAATGAATACTATGAGCGAAGTGACGAGCGACAAGAATAGATGAACTGAAATGTGTTACAATCCGGTGGGCTCAGTAGTGGACGGTAGCTGATTTTGCCATCCAAATCTCTACAGCCACAGACAACGCTAGGCGAACGTAACAAAAAGGAACAGGTGGGTTGCTATGACTCAGAACAATGACGAGACGGGCTGAGCGACTGCATTACGAATAAAATTATTGAAACAAATTAGTAAATCTGGACGTAAATAATTTAACACGGGGATCAATTATTATGATATTCAGTCGTGAGGTGCAATCCATCGCTTGCTGATATCGTGTTACTCGACATGTCGCTTGCCACTACACCAAGCTGACGGCCGTGCTGTTAAATGGCTAAAAACCACCGTGTATCTATCTATACTAATAATGTTATAAAGAGGAAAGCTTTGTATTTTTGTATGTTTGTAACGAATGAACGCAAAAGCTACTGAACCAATTTTAAAAATTCTTTCACCATTACAATGTTACATTATCCCCAAACAACATAAGCTACATATATTTATTACTAGAAAAAATAAGGAATCCTTGCTAAAACTTCAGTAACGTAAACCAAGGTGAAAAAAACTTTGCTTAAAAATTTCTTTCATCGTATACGCTGCGGAAACTATTGATGATAGAATAAAAAAAATTCTACAATATTAGAGATAAAATTATAATTATCTCAAAATGTTTAAGAATAAAAGTACGCCCGCGCGAAGCCGGGGCGGGCCGCTAGTAGTAAATAAACGCAATTTCACATTGGAGGTTATTGTTGGATGTGAACTATAGATATAAATTTAATAGGAAAATACTTTTGGACACATTAGAAGCACGGATGATATCGCTGCGAGTTGATTGTTCACATGGGCTCTTATACTAACTTAATTTCAAAGAATGTCATGAATAAACGGGTATTGAATTGTTTCAGTACGTTGCCTTGGGTTAATCGGCAGATATGAGTACAGTGCCCACGCGTAAACTACCAGTTACAAACTCACCAGTCGACCTCCCCAGTTCATCAGCGCAGTTTGTGATGGTGTTAGTAACTTGTGTGTGTGTAATTTGTATGTGTGAAACGTTTAATTCGTTTTCTTCAATTCGATCTAATGGACACGTAGCTCAATGGATATTATTTTCCCAAGAAACGAGGTTACTACTGAGCAATATATTTTTATATTGTTATATTATTTATGTCTCTCGGCGTCTGTAAAAACCATATAAAAATAAATAGGCATTTACTAGTGCGCTTATCATTTCGAATCATACATTTTTATGTTAATAGCCGATAAACGAGTAGACGAGCCACCTGATGATAAGTGGGCACGGTCGTCCGTGGACATCAACAAGACCAAAGGTATCATTAATGCGTTGTCGGCCAGGAAATGAGAAGAAGGTAAGAAAGAAAGTACTGGCTCTCCAGCCCCCAGCCGGAACACGACGATTCGTTTCGCGGCTGACTCCAGCAGGAGGGTGGCAGCTAGCCAGGCAGCCAGGCGGGCTTCACGGGAAGATAATAATACCAGTAATAATATTAATGACTTAATAATAATACTGATAATATAATCCTTACGCGAAGTCCTACCACCAAGCAGGCTGGCTTCTGTAGCCTTTTATGAACCCAGTTCTGCGAGCGTGGAATTGGGGGAAGTATTCTAGGCCGCCTTATACGGCCCACTACCACTTGTCATAAGGTAACTTGTCATAAGGACCGTTAAGCATTGACTTTTAATATTTAAAACAATAATTAATAGTAATAGCCTAAGATTTTATATCTGTCAGTCTGTGCAAGTATAACAATAAAACCGATACAGATGACTCATGGAATATTAAGAACTTATGTTAAGGAACTTAATCTAAAACATAATTCATCCCGGTAGTTGGATCTTTTCTGGCAGAATTTTCCAAAACGAAGCCAGTACAGTTTTTTCGTTAGTGTAATACTGCCAAGTATATGGCGTTTAACATAAAACAGATGACTCCCTTAACACGAAGTTTACTGAGAAACATTAAAAACGAAGACGCTCCATAATATATTATTTATTGCGATGTAGGTATTATTTATCACCGCCTGTAAAAACAGACAATAATTCAAAGTATCGAAGCGAAGCGAATATTCTCTAGCGAATTTCTCCCGTCATTGTCAGTATAGGCTGTCACGCCGCCATCATTGTCTCGGATGTAATAAACGTGATGGACATATCAACATTGAGAATTTTTTAATAAAATACTTTTCATTTACAATAGAGATATTATCCAATTTTGTGCAGTACTATGTATAGACATTTGAATGTTATTGAATTGTCACTAAGGATATAGTAAACATGCATTTTGCATACTACTTTTTAGGAAAAACTAATCCGCTCTCACGGCGCTTCAGAAAATTCTGTGGAAACAGATATCCATTTACTGAGGTGAAAAAAATTCTAAATTAAGTGCCATTCAGTTTTTTTAATTTTATACGTGAAGAGAGCGAAAAAGTAAACAACGTTAAGTACCTATATCGATAACAGTCTATTTCCATTAAAATTTCTAAAAAATAATCGATGACGGACTTGATCCGACAACTTGATCTTGATCCGACAAACGAGCATCTGATGGTAAGTGGTCACCGTCGCCCGTGGACATCAGCAAAACCAAAGCTATCACTGATACGCTGTCGGCCAGGAAATGAGAAAAAGCTAAGAAAGAAAGTACTTTTCATTTCATTCAACTCCAGATCTCGTTAAAATATGTTTAACTCCATATAGACTAAATCTTAGCTCCATGTAACACTTTTTTAACACTACGAGTATTTTAACCTTAATTTTTTGTTCACTGTAGATATTTTGTAGAGAAAATATTAAATGTATGGTCATGTTGTATCACGGGAATACATCTCCATTAATATTAGCGTTGATGGCAACCTATAAACGATAAATGTAACTCGAGACCCGTCGTCAGTGCCACTTACATTTTTACGAACCATGTCGGCGTGTGCGAAATTTCATTTATTTTCAGGAATTTCTTTGCCCGTATTTTGATTGGATGCATCAAATGGTTTTTTAAATGTAACCCTAGGGCCGTCTGACTGACTGTAGCAGTTGACACACCACATAAAATTTCGTAACATCAAAGGTATTCGGCAGAAAAAGAGTGAAGCAAACGCTTTTTTTAACTGGCTCTTAATGAAATACCTTAATTTCTTTTATTTCCGATTCTAAGAGAGCAGTAGTTAACTAGGTATGTTAAAAACCCTGGAAATTTTACGGGCCTTCCGGCTCAGCAAGGAAACAAATTGTGACATTTCACGATGTCCAGGATGGTTGTATCTAGCTAAACAGCTGAAGTAGGTATCTTTCGACCTGGCATGGGTACCGTCGTAATTTAGTTGGTTAGAAAGCTTACCAACCTGTAGCGAGACCTGGTGCTTATGTGTTATTATCCCGTTCAACCTAGAATCTAGACACTTATAGAATCTCTGCCGCGGCTACCTGTCTTTATACTCTCCAGCGTTTATCTTCTATAGACTAGCGTATTACACTTATGTAATTGAGTAATGCAGCCGTTTGTACTCTCTCTACTCTCGACGTCTCTACTCGTTTGCAAACTCCTCTGAGCTAGAGGCCAATATATGTCACTGGCCAATCTCAGCCTCATGTAGAATTAAAACGCGAAGAGACTGACAGCCTGCGGCAATCATACATTTGACTTTGCCAGATGAAGGAAAAGTTGAAAGGGTACCTGCATATCTGAGAATAATTGTCCATAATTTATTTTGAGTTCTTAGTGTGAAATTTGTTAACCCGGAGTTCAATTCGGTAGCATGGTAAACTATGTTAAAAACAACTTTTATTTTATAAAACCCAATTCTCCAGCACAAAAACTCCATCGAGTTGCTTATGGATATTTACATTATTTCTATAAGTTTTTTTGGAAATCCGAATATAGAATTGAGATGAATAGAAATGGCTATAATTCTCCAATGGTACAATGATTTATATGTGCGATCAGTAAGGGTTTTCTAAATTGACGTTTTCAATGTTACAATGAAACAATTAGCAACAATTAAACATGACAAATTGTATAATAAATATAAGTTTAATTGCAAAATCTTGACTTGACGAACATATAGCATTATGACCCTTTCGAGAAATGGGTCCCGGGTTCTCAGGCAGTATTTTTGTTTTCGGATTTGGGCTGTTCATCATTAAACTCAGAATCGTCGCACTGCTGGGTTCGAGTTCCATCTCGTGTGACCACTCTTCATCTGACCAAGTGTGGATGGGCAGAATTCACAGACAGTTAATTCTGATATCGGAACGGAAGTCCAACATTATTTAGTGAAAATTGCCTTAACCGACGGCTTAACGTTTAGTATTATGATTATTTAAACATTTAAACTGGTTTGTTGTATTATATCTTGTGTATTAAATTTTTTTCAAACGAGTCAACGAACTAGGAGCACTAGCGACTTTGTATATGAAAGCAGTAATCCCATGTGTTGCTGCAGAATCTTTTTTATATAAAAAGGTGTATATTGCAGACAAAATACAACCTTCTTTTCATTCTATCAAATATAATAAATTTTATGAAGATTTATAGGCTGTCCAGTTACCGCATCACAATCGCGTGCGTTGACATCCTGACAAAAAGACGAGAGATAGTTGCGAAATATATTGTTATCTCTTCTTATATTTGACGTACAACCTGAACCTTATGTTTAACATACAAAAATAGGATGGTAATAGTTTTAAAATAATTATTCAATTGTATACAGAAATTATTATAAAATTTTCCTTGTTACAGATATCGTGCCTTCGCAAGCGGAAGTCAGTCAAGCAAATAACTGTGTTTTAATCGTAGACGCAGTCGCGCCATTCGAGAAAAATATTGTGGGATTAGAACAGTCACATGGAAACCGCCGAGATGAGAGAGCTAAAACTTTGTATCATAAGGATTATGAGATAAAATGTTTGCGAAAACAGATCGTTTTTGGGACCGAAGAAAGAACAGAGATGCACGATGACGGCTCGATACCGACTTTGTAGTTGTATAAAATAATGGATTTAATCGATTCTTAGATGAACGATTCTATAGTCATAAAGCTTCTTTGTGTGTAACTGCGCTAACGCGTGTTTCGGTATTATTGATTTGCAAGTTAGGTTTTATATTCGGTGTTAATATAATTTGATTGGTTATTACTATAAGACGCAATATTAGGTAAGTCTAGTTCACGTTTAAATAGTGTAGTTTTAAATCGATTTGTAAAATAAATGCTAGTTTCATAATTCTATATGAAATAGTTATTAAAAAGTAGTATAAACAGTTTTTTCTATCCTGAATGCTTGTAAAATCGCGTTTCAATGGTTCGGGAAAACGGGTATTAAAGTTAGCGTAATATTCTCTTTAAGTAAATTAGAATTCCGTTCCTACATAGGCAATACAATAAACGCAGTCGTTTTAAACGGGGCCAAAAAAAACTTCGCGAAACTAAACCTATTTAGTCGATTAGTAGTCTGTCGATTTGTAGGAAATCGATACCAAGATGGTATCAAACGCAACATTCGTAACACGAAGTACGATGACCACGCATTTCAACGGGTCATTGGGGATAAACTCAACGTTTCTCGTACCAACGTACATAAGCCCGGAGGAGTTTTTGGCGCTTCAAATGACGAACGGCTCTGACGCGAATACGACTTTGAACGATACGACGATCAGTCAAGTGGTATTAAAAACTTGGTATCCGAGTGGGTACTCACCAGCACATATCATCATTGCGTCAGTGGTGGTGACTGTTTTAATGATAATGGTGGTAGTGGGCAATATGTTAGTGATCATCGCGATAGTGACAGAGAAAGCGCTAAAGAACATACAGAACTGGTTTATAGCTTCGTTAGCAGTGTCGGACTTTTTTCTCGGGTTGGTGATAATGCCCTTTTCTCTCGCGAATGAGTTGATGGGCTACTGGATTTTCGGGTTCTGGTGGTGTGAGATACATTCCGCGATGGATGTGTTGTTGTGTACCGCGTCTATCATGAATCTGTGCCTCATCTCGCTCGACAGATACTGGAGCATCACGCAGGTGAGTTGTAGTCTTAAGTTCATAGTTATGGTAAGGTACTACTACCTTTTACATATGGACGTCGAAGGCTAAGACAATACTGTCTAGATATTACGTAGTTTTAGCAGAGTTATCGTGATACAAGATAATATAACAACAACGTGAGTGTTATTTGAGCGTAATTTAACCGTGCACTTTTCGTCGATGCTCTACTTCTAATACTGTTAAAAATCTAGGTGCGTTTTACCTCCCCCGTAGGATTGTAATCTCTGGACGCAACCGTCTGGTCACAATATGAAATAATATTAATAAACGCTACCTAGATATACTCTTCCACTAGGATTCCTTGTGTTACGGTTGGCATGGATGTCTATGACATCATAAATACCCATGACCACAAACATTTATCTTTGTTTGCGCCGGCCGGAAATAAAAACCAGGGACCACTGACTTAGCAGGCAACTAGGTTAGGTCTTGTCGGATATTTTACTTACTTCACCACTCCCTCACATTTGCAACACCAGAGGCAGCATTTTTCGAAGGAGGAATGCTGGTAGCTACCTAGTAAATTACCCCACCGCCTTTCATAGATATTGTCGGCTTATCACATAAATGTTTGCCCCGGGTGCAAATCTAATCCGTCCTGATAATCTAGGCCAATATAAAACTTTGTAGCACATAAAGCATTTAGATGCAATTTTACTAAATTTCCTATATTATTTTATATCTCGGAAAAAGGAGCATAGGACGCCCCCCGACCAGGTGGACTGACGACCTGAAGAAGACAGCGGGCATCCGCTGGATTCAGAGGGCTCAGGACCGATCAGAGTGGCGCAAGTCAGGGGAGGCCTATGTCCAGCAGTGGACCTCCAAAGGCTGATGGATGGATGGATGATGGATTTTATATCTTGTAATGGACCGGTAATGGTAATGGGGTTTTTGTCACCATGGTTTCAAGTATTGTAGTAGAACTTCACGTTAGATGACAATGTAATCCAATAAGTGTTGACACTGACTGCTAGATGCAGAATTTGGGTTCCAGTCTCGGTTACGGCAGACATTTAAATAATTATGTAACGATAATTTGCTTCTTTCGGCTCTTAGCTTCCAGTGACGTTTTTATTGTGTTTATACAACTCTCAGTACATTGGTACTTTAGCAAAGAATAGAGTGTATATTTAAATAATAACTATATTACCATTATCAATTTGGTCTGTAATATAACAATGAGATTTTCTACAATTTTAGATGATAAACGGCGTTGTTGAATATTCCTTGAGCCCAAGGTAACCAAGGTGACTTTCGCTTTCATCTTGATCGAAAATGCGTCGGTACTGTCTTGTGCGTTACGAATGTCCATGGACTGCAGCGATCACATGCTTTACATATCTGATATGATGAGCTTAAAGTAGCTAATTCAGTCCTATAATGCAGATTTATCTCCCTTGGCAGTTCGTGACTTCCAGCAGGAGACGACGACGCTAGAATTTTATGTAGGTTAGGTTAGGTAGGGTTACGTACCACCCGGACAAATTCCGTCAGTATTGGTGATTTAATGCTGGTATAATGGTGTTTAGGTTTTTACATGTCAATTAACAC
Organism: Megathymus violae; assembly: GCA_003671415.1. Classification (NCBI taxonomy): domain Eukaryota; kingdom Metazoa; phylum Arthropoda; class Insecta; order Lepidoptera; family Hesperiidae; genus Megathymus; species Megathymus violae. The sequence goes on along the minus strand of PDGT01000066.1, from coordinate 925,902 downwards.
ACTCTCTCTCTCTCTTTCCCTTTTGTCTTTCGAGTGCAGAATTAGAGAGTTAGTAACGGGCGGACATAACGCTTTTTTGATAATCGGTGATGCGATAGTTTACCCTAATGTATTTACATTTCATAAAAATAATAGCATATTTTTAATCTTATACATACATACATGTTTGTTTTCATTTTTCCTTTCAGATAAATTCGATAAAGATATCGCCAAAATTTGTTTATGACGAATATTCTTTTTCGTGGCAAAACGTAGCGAACATAAATCACAGTTTCGCGATAAATGCGAGATAAATTGTAAAGGTCAGTTAGTCGTGTCAAAGTTTGAAAGTATCGTTAAATAAGTAGCATATATTATTTGTCAATTTATATTAACCTTTAAGCAGTTGCGGTCGTATGAAACATTAGCGGCAGCAGGTGCTAAAAGGGTTTATGTTTTTTTTTTAACAAAAATAAAATGAACGTGATATAGAAACCTAAATGGATTAGAACACAAAGGTAATTATTATATTTAATTAAAAGGTTTATAGGCCAGGCCTAGTTGGTAGCGACGCAGCCTGCCGAATAAGAGATTACAGGTTCGACTTTAGACCAAGGAAAACGACAATGTTATGCCTATTTGTTGTATATGAGTTTGTGAGTTTATTAATTTATATCTTTCATTCTTTTGCACGTTCAAAGCGCTTCATTGTAATGTAAGCCGTTTATATAACATATTCCATAATAACATTTGAATAATTTCTTCCAAGCTTTGTATTGATTTGTAATTAAATAATTTTTAGATATTTACAATATATTTCTTTTTTTTTAATACGTTCACACACTCACACCCCCGCACTAGGATTCCCTGTGTTGCGGGTGGCATGGACATACACAATTATCACATCACAAACACCCATGACCCGAGAACAAACATATATCTGTCACATAAATATCTGCCCCGGCCGGGAAGCGAACCCGGGACCCCACGCTCGGCAGGCAGGGTCACTACCAACTGGGCTACGGGGTCGTTTCTCTTTGATTTACAAGATAAACGCGACGCACTTATGTTTCGACTCTGAAATACAGTACCTTGGATATCAGAGATGAAACGTTCAGACACTCACATTCACCCACACTCCGAAATTAACGTGAACAATGCGTGTACAACAGGGTGAACAATTTCATATTTTTAAGGTGCCCTGCACATTAAACGAAACCCCTTGTGAATTACTCACGTCAGTCGGTCTGCATGTCGCACAGTAATATCCTATTCTGAAAACGTATAATAAGGTTAGTTCGATAAAGTTTTGTTATAGAATAACGGGCTATGTCGTAAATAAATACAATCTTGGGATTCAGGTTAGGAGGTAAATAAGAAAAAGTTTTTCGCCAAACGCAATGTATCACGGATCAAATGAAATGGCATGTTTTTGATGAAACTCATGTGCTTATGTAATATTAAAATGCTTGGCTTAGAAGATATAAAAAAAGACAATTTTGAATCTAGCTTTTGTAAAAGGTTCTTTAACGTTAAGGAAAAGGAACGGCGAATGAAACTCCTCAGCACTTCTTTTAAACCGACATATAATATTAGAATGTTTTAATTTGCGCGGCATTGGTCCTTCACCATTATCTCCAGGCGTCCTTGTCATTTATATATTTCCCCTCTTTCCCTTAACAGCAAACCTCAAATTAAAAGAGTCGCTCATAATAATCCTCATATAAGTAAGAAGAGTGAGGAGGTGAGGACTATGTAATCTGAAAACAAAAAACCTTTCTCTTTTCTCGTCAACTATGAAAAAGCTATAACTTATTGCAATTATACAGGTAAAAAGTAAAAGATATATATCAGGCTGTACAACGAGGCTTTGTACTCGTATTCATAAAATTTCTACGAAAGTTTTCTCGTCTATAACTTTTCCATACGAACAAATACCAAGTTGTATCAAGTTGTACCTTGAGATATAAATATTAATTAAACAATCCAAATTATATTATCACCACGGTTGCCACTATTCAAGACATTATGTTCATTGGAAATTCTTAAACCATTATTTTTTGGTTTACAAAAGCTCATAAACGACGTTAATGTTTACAAAACCTTTTACTCTGGTATGATTGTTAGTTTGATTTTTAACTAATATCTTCCCTGTTATCATACATTCTAATGTACCCGACGGGTGTACACGATTTTCGTATTTTATACAGATAATGCATGTAATGTAATTGGTTAAAATATCCGTATAAAATACGCAATAGCGAGTACCCGTTATGTTTAAATTAATTTTTTGTGTTATTTAAAAATTGGTTAAACTATTTGAAATGAAACGAAGCTTTGGCGCTTATTTTGTAGAAATAGTTTCATTGTTTTGTATCATAATAAAAACAAATACAATAGTATACATGGAAAGTTAATATTGGCTGGCAGAGCCGTCCGCCATGAAAGAGATAGTGGTATATTGTTGGCTGGGTGCGGATTACCAAACAACGACATGATTTAGTTATTATTGATCTTTCGTTATGTATTCAAGTAAGTCATGAATCTTTAAATGTAAAAATAGTTAAGTTATAGATTAAAAAATAATATTGTCACCCATAGTTTTAACATAAAAACAGAAAGGACTTGCTATTAATATATAATCTTGAGTTTGGCAAGGATATCGAAAGCGAAAGTTATGTCAAAGTTGTGCGGCCAAGGACATCTCGGTCATTTATACTTCGCAACATTATCTCTTAACTCTTTGATATACTCTTTATATCTTATGGCCAAGGTTTAAACGCATATAAGTTATATGATTAAGTTATATATATATATATATATATATTGTTTTTATCTATATCCATACTCTATACTAATAAATAAAGATGCTGTGTCTGTTTGTAATATTAAAATAATCACTTTTTACTACATGCATATGAATGTATATACGGTACATATACCAAAATAACATTTCTTACAATTTTTGTCTGTCTGTCTGTTTGTTCCAGCTAATCTCTGAAACGGCTGGAACGATTTTGACGGGACTTTCACTGGCAGGTAGCTGATGTAATAAGAAGTAACTTAGGCTACTTTTATCTCTACTAAATAACTTTTTTGTTAAATTCCAATTTCACTTATATTTCATTTATATTATAGATATAGACATCACTGGAACAATGAAATAACTGTCAATTTTGACAGGTTAAGTGATGCGACCACATTAATGTCCCGTGACCTACACGTACGCGAAAGCAATCCTTTTAAAAAGAAACACGGTACTGGTACTAATTTTAAGGCGGTTCGTTTACGCAAGTCGCGGCACTGAGGTACCGTCCCTTGCACGTCGTTACTAATGCTGTCCTCATTAAACCTCAGCCGTTAATGGGAGCTCATCGCACTCGTCTGAAACCTAAAGGTAGCTACTCAACAAATTTAGATGTTAACGTCTAACAAAATATGTGCTTCCCCCTGCCCCCGAGGTAGCTCGACCTCGAGCGAGGAGCGATGGCTGCACTCGTTCCAGCGATTATCTCAGGACAAATTAATGTGACGGTTTAATGCGCAGTTGTCTCTATCATTATTTATATTTATATGATTGTATTTAATTGTATTTATTTTGACTTTGTATTTCATGAATAATTTTTTTTTCGATTCATTCATAATAATTTGATATTTTTGATGCTCGTCTAAGTTGTTCACATATTTTTTTTTTAATTTTTTATTAGAGTAATCGGTTGACCCGTGCTAATTAATTCTAATAAATAAATAAATAAAAATTGTCTGTTTAGCAAAGATAGGGATAGGTTCTCGAGTCTTGGGTGTGGTTTAATCGTATTTCCATGTCACCAGACTCTTGGTCGACCCTATAATTTAATCCCAAGCCCATTACCTCTACTCCTGGATCGTTTTGAACACCGAACCTGGTGATCACAATGTTGATGGTATTCGTGAGTGATGGTAGATTTCTCTACCTGCCTATCTTACTGCCTCCTTCCAGAATCAACTGTGCATTTTTGTGTGTTGTCTGTCGCCTTGTGTGTCTCTTTGTGTCTTGAGGAATAAATTACGACCTCGGTCAGTTAACGTCCAACGCGATATTATAGAAAATTATCCAGACAATTTTCAGCTGGCGTCCTCAGCGCCACGTTTTGAACGGATCGACTCGCGTTGCCAGTGGCGTCGGCGTCAACTTCAATATTTACGAGTTTAGCTTCCAAAATTCTCCGCCGTATCGATAAGACAACAATATACAGCTCGCCGACGTTGATACTTAAATCATTTCATTTAATAACAATCAAATGTCTTTTTAGGTAGGTGGTAAGGTTTTCTTTGTCACTGTATAATGCGGTGTTCGTTTATAGTAGTCAGTAGGGCCGCAGTCTTATCTGCTAGTCACACGAGAGTTTCTCGCGCAAGGATAATGCCATGGTTAGCGATTCCATTCGACGCGTTATATCTTTTGTATATCAGTTTTGAGTGAATGTTAAATAATTCAATGTAATTTCATATTTGTCAACGAAAGAGAAGATCGTCAAATTATACCTTTTCTAGGTTGACGACAAGAAAAATATTATGTACTAATTTTATTAATTTCTCGAAGGATTTGTGAATAATAAATTTTTCAAATGATATCATCAAAAGGTTGTTTCCAATTGAAACATCTAGATCTTTTGGCAGCTATCAAATGAAAATATTTGTCCATTCAGTGGGTATTCAGTCTATAAATCCAGCAGATATGTAAAGAAGATTATCATTTTAATATCCGGTATCGATACGGACATTTTCATCGAAGTACTGATTTTGATGCAAGGTTGGTTACAATGATTTTTATGGCTTCGAATTTAATAAAAAACGGTTTTAATGTTACAATAAAAAATATCATGTGGCTGTTTGTTGATCTGGTCGTCAGTTTTATTTTAGGCGATTTTTTTAACGAAACGGAATATGGTGGCCTAATAACGAACATGAAACGTTAATAAACTCGGTTAAATGGTTAATTTTAGTTCAATTGAAAATAAAAAATATTTTTTTTTGCTGGAATAGATAATGGCGGGGTGTGACGGTATTCTCACAACAGCATTGGCAAATTCTACATAGTTTAGCGTTGCAGAAAATGGGTTTTTTTTCAAAATTAGTGAGTGAACCTCTAAATGGCTAAATGATTCGTATCTAACGATAACAAACCCGACATACTCTCCGAAGTTCAATCACTATAGGTGTCCCAAGAATGGATGGAACTTTCACCCCTAATTACCAATTTGATATTGAACTTTTGACAAGCTATGGCCGAGCCTATAAAAATACATAACTGGACTCGAACAAAAGATTATATTTTAATATCCGGAGTTAACGAAGCGGAGTATGGCTGACGCCGCGTTGATATCGACATTAAATATTAATGGCATTTAGCGAAAATCTGCCGAAACTAAACTGTTACATCGTTTCGAACATTTCCGGGTGCTTATGAACATTTCCGGAAGCTTTCGAACGTTAACAATGAATCCCGCGATTTATTGACTTTAGTGGATTATGATAGCTTAGATGAATAGCTGTTTATTATGTTAAACGGTTGCAATTAAGCTAAATTGTTATTAGCGCTTTCGTGTTTTGGGATTGCAAACTGAACCTTATGATTATTGAATCTGGTTTTATCATCAGTCTAGCGCTCTGCCCCGACCTCGTTCAGGTTAAATAGTTATATATGTATATATATGATATTATACCCTGTGTCCATTTGGAATAATGCAACTTTCAAATGGTAAAATAATTTTTCAATTCCGTCTTTCCGGAGGTTATCCTCTGCTTACACACAAATTCTCTCTCTCTCACTCGCAGTCTCTCTTTATAATAACAAATATAAAATTTTAAAATCGATTATATATTTCATGTGGAATAACCTTTTACACTTAACTCCGGGATAAAATGGGGAATGTTAATACTCTCATGTCTATTTGTATGTTACGAAATAAAATAGTAATACAGGGTGTATTGGCTTGGCGTTGAGAAGTAGTCGAATCGCGTCGTTTTAGTTTTGAAATTGTTAATTATTTTTATTAAACGACTGTTATTAACCTATACAAAACTGTACCTATGTATATATAAGCTGTACCAAAATGCAAAACTACAAAAACACTTACATAAACATTATTTTCTCATCTCTTAATAGAACTTTAATATCAAATTTTATCTTTTATCGTGTGTATTTTTTTTTAGAAATATACCTATTCATAAAAATTACATATTTCGGCCCTCTTACAGTTTAATTATTAGAAGAGACTCATGTAGATGCTCAACGTCATTAGATCTTCGGCAAAACAATGCGTTAATATTTCTCTCGATTCCCTACATGTATCAATTTCAATACGATTGATAATTCGTTTTGGCCTTGTTGAGGTGGCCTAGAATACTCTGCCCAATCCCATGCTGGCAGAACAGGGTGTCGTAAGAGGCGACCGAAGCCAGCCTGCTTGATGGTAGGGCTTCGCGTTAGGATTATTTTATCAGTATTATTATTATCTTTCCGTGAAGCCTGCGGCGTTAGCTACCACCCTCCTGCTTGAGTCAGCCGCCAAACGACTCGTCGTGTTCCGGCTGGGGGCTTGAGAGCCAGTACTTTCTTTTTTATCTTCTTCTCATTTCCTGGCTAACAATGTATCAGTGATACTTTTGATCTTACTGATGTTCATGGGCGACGGTGACCACTTACAGTCAGATGGCTCGTCTGTCCGTGTGTTGGCTACTAATATTAAAAAAAAAAACAATTTTGTCAAACTAACCTTCGTATCTAACCAGCAGCTTATTTGATTTACAGCATTTTGCACATTTAGCGCCCTAACCGTCTGGTAATGAGTAATTCTGTCCCCTAATGAAAGAACGATTGTTTCAATATTATCGGTACGTGATCAATTTTCCTTTCGAATCAATTATTGGCATATCTCAATGACATCGATATACCAGCAACGTAATTAAGACGAGTAGGTATAAAGGAAGATACGTGCGATAATTACGTGATATGAATTGTTTATAACCTTGTCAGATACTGGTAGAAATAAAGTTGGGTTGTTTAGTTAATTGATGTGAACGAGATAGCACTTAATCTAGGGATATAAGAGATATAAGCCTTATCGATCCTTAGTCCAAGCCATTTCACCTTACTTTGCTGATGGACGGACGTTAGCCGTTCGTTCTTTGCAGGTAGTTCTGTAGAATCCAGTTTATTAAAAGTTTACTAGTGCGATGTTATGTTTATAATGCCTCTTTTATATTATATTTTTTGTTTTAAATGCATTGGATAAAAAAGCAGTTTCAAAACATAATCCATGAAAATTAGTGTTGAACTTTTGTCGTTATTTGCCAAGTTGATCACTAGTGTAAATATTTTGTCATGTCAAAATCAAAATCTTTACATACACTTATAGATATATACATTTAAGGCATCTTACTAAAAATTGCAGTTTCCATACTTTTTCTCCATACTCCACAAATCAATTGTGAATTCAAAAAAAGCGTTACAAAAATACTATTTTTGCTTTTGCGAATCTGGACAGTTAAGAAAGCCTAATCCTGTTTTATTGTATTTATTTTGCGTATAAATGGGTGACTTCCTAATATGTCAACAAATATTTAAATTAGTTTCAACGTTATATGTGTTCAGACAAAAATTCCAACTAAACACAAGTATGTTCTGGCCTCTATCTTGACAACAAGGTCCACATATGTTAAAATGTCCAAAACTATTCGATATACAAATTCGTTCTCGATACAGTATTATTACTAGAATAAATTAACATGTTTGATGTCAAAGTACCAAAGAACTTAACGGTACACGGCGCAACTATTAAATTATTTTCATTGAACGATCAAATGCAAAATTTAGTTGACTACAAACCCGACTACTTTGAGAGGTAAACTTATTCTAGTTCAAGGTTACGTGGGACCCTACTATGAATTCTTAACTCGTCCAATTTACCTTGATCTCAAGGTTTCGAAATTGCTGAATTATGAAGTTTTAACTCCGCTGGATGAAGCATATTACTTGACTAAACCGTTGTCAATTCGAGAGAGACGAACTTCTTAGCATTCCATGGATAGCAGTCCATCGTGTGGCAGAGGGAGAAATTTCGAGCAGTTCCCGGGATTTGCGACCCGGGTGTAGGTTTTACGGGGCCCCCATTATGATGCGCATCCACGCTCACCTACACTGCTCGTATGACCCTCCTGCCTAGTCATATTTGGTAGGAACCTGTTAGCGCAACTTTAGATACTTGTTCTTAAATAGTTTTTAAGTAGGTTATACAGGGATTTTGCAAGTATCCCTCTCGCCCCCTCTTCTATTGCATATAATTTAACCACATAGCTATATTTAGTTAATTCATTTGTGAGGTCGTAGTGCCTATTTGTTTAATTTTTAGTGTGATCTTTCGATAAGCATGTGCGATGCAGTATTTCCTTTTATGTGTTGAAGGGCTGTCGGGGAGTTTTTAATGGCCACGAATCCTATACGTTGAATCTTCCTTAACGGTGAAGACAAAAACGCAGACAATCGCAGGAAAATTCTATAATAAATAAACATATAATTCTATGATATGATTCAAAGAAATGCGAATCTCATGTCCTGGAAAGTGGATGTACAACCATAGTTCAAACTACTCGGTCCTGATGATATAGATATAAATTTCCGCCAGTTTTGAATTACAATTGAAAATATGATACATATACTTTGTATTTAAATTATAATTATTAATCAAAAACTTCTGTAACGGCAAACATCGAAATTTGCATATCTGAAAATTTTCCGCAATATTCTCAATGTAGGGTGAGGTTTTCAAACTTGTATTTGGGAGACGTTGTGGGCTATCTCTATTCTGAGATCTGCACCCAGTAATAGAACAGTTATGGGTTGTGACGATCCATTTACTCAATTTTGAGGATGCAGAGGTATTAAGTCTAAACTTTGTGAGTTAAGATTCTTTTAATTTTCAATGGTTTCAGATGGTTGTAGACCAGTGTGCCGAGCGAGTATCGCTGCTTCGATTCCCGAGTGGGAAAAAATATTTCTGTGACCAATAAGTGTTTATTCGCAGCTCGTGGGTATCTAAGATGTGTCACTTGTGTGTTTCCGTACCACTCAGTGCAAGTAACTCAGTGCAGTAATTCAGTGCAAGGGTGTGAGAATGTGAATATTTATTTACCTATTTATTACAAGTATTTTCTGCACTGCGATTTAAAACTCCACAGATCTGACAAAATATTGTTCTTGAAATGAAGCATTTTGCTTCATTTGTTTGAAATACGTAATTTATGGACCATTTCACTGGTACCCAAACTGAGTGCAGCAATCGGTTTGTACTTGCAAATTGCTTAAAAGGCTAACGTTTGTGGCTTTTCAAAGCGCGATCAATCTAAGCGTCATTTTTTGACCGTTTGATCAGAAAATTGCGTGAACGTTCCTTTGACCAAAATCTAGGTCAAACATATGCATAAATTGCTAAAGATTTCTCAAAAATAATCAAACTTCTTATTGCTAAATTGGTCACAAACACTTGGCTTTTTAAATTGTATAATAATTTTTTTGTCTGGAAATAAATTAATTTTATTCCTTAATTAGTTTTAAAGACCTCGAAGAGCTACTGGAACGGGATAATGCATTGGGTATCGTATATACCTTTGTTACATAACAAAAAAAAAACGTGAGAAGACACCCGCAAGACCCACAGTTCCAATACATACTGTCCCACTGTTGGGCTCGGGTCTTCACTCACAACGACAGGGTTTAAACCATAGTCCACATAGCCATTAAGCCATAGTCCACGTCAAAGCCATAGTCAATAGATAGACTTCACATATGTACATTTGAAAATATCATGGAAACCTCTTAAGTACAAGCATGCATGTTTCCTCACAATGTTTTTCTTTACTAACCAAGTGATAGTCAATTTGTAATAATTAGAAAAAATAAAATTGAGTGTCGGATTAGAACTCGAATATCTCGCCTGTAAATTAGGCTAACACTGGCTAGAGTTTGTATTAAATTGTAATTTTCCATGTATGTATCAATGTTATGTTTTTTGATTTTCTTTCCTAATATTTAGTTATATTTTATTTATTTATTGTTACTATGTATGTAAATATAATAATAATAATAATAATAACTGTATTGATAAATAATAATGATAAATATAATAAAGTATAAATAAATAGATATAAACTCAATCTGCTCGTAGATCTATAGAAGGATCAATAAAATTAATTTATTTAATATTTATTAAATTAAGTATTATATTACTTCAACAAGGAAATAAATAAATTTCCTATGGCACTATACAATCACGTCGAGTTCGGGCTGTGAAGGGCACCTTACGCGTTTGGAGCTAGCTCCACACCTTCAATTGGCACGGTAGACGTGGAATCAGGAACATTGTTCTAATTAATTTTAATGGTTCTGCAAAGGTTGTTAATCAGAAAAGAACCAAAGTAGAATATCTTTTGCCGACTACGAAAATGAACAACTTTACACCCGTGTAATAACAGTCCATTCCATAATAAAGTCTCCCATCCATCCATTGCATGCCATCCACGAAATCTGCGACTTGAGAATGTGAATCATAAGATTTAACTTTTAAAATATCGTTTAGTGTTTATCAGGCTTCGTTACGTATCAGGGGTGGTCTGTTCCCGGAAGATTTGTTAAGAATCTACCCTACTTGCCTCGACCTCCCTCAGGCCCGTCCCTTTTATTGTGATGTACAATGCTGAATTATACATTGGGTTCTTTGTGCGATTTCGATTTAATAAGCGAGAAATAGAAGATATTTTTTGTCGGTTTTTCCTTTTCAAATAGTAATTTTTTTTGCCGTTAGGTATGAGATATAATCTCTGAAAGAGATATAAATATCTTTTTATTACTGTGTAAGATATTGATTCTTTATTGGCTTCGACCCGATAACGGCGCGCTGAAGAGTACCAGTTTTTTCTTGTGATCGAGCAATGTAGAATGTGTGTACATAAAGTGGATCGGTATAGGACTTAGTGGTTAACGACTGAGAGAAACGTTTCAAAATTTCGCCCGACCCCCGTCTCCGAATTTCTTTGCAAGACAACCTCCGATATGGCTTAACAACTGGTATCTCAGAAAAAAAAGATAAAATTTAAGGGGTTTAACAGTAGTGAGATAAGCAACCGGAGTTAAGGTGGTAAAGAATATGAGAATATATAGTATAGTTGATAATAGGAGTATTCTTACACAAAAAACGAAGGAAAAAATTCCGTAGTTAATGTTACACTTTGCATTGAATTGTTGTATGAACAATCGTCTATAAAATAATTATTTAAATTAAATACATATTATTATTATAAGATTTGAAAATAGGTAAATGACATGTGTTAATATAAGGTAATGTTAAAGTAAGAGTAAGTGCAATCATCCTAATGGAATGAGAGCGATTAAAGTACGGATGGCAGACTAATCGCAAAGATCATCAAAATACGGAACGGTACACAATGACAAAATAAAAACCTTTAAAGTGTAATATTAAAAAAGGATATTATAGTATAGATGAGTACATGAATGACAAGGATGCCTGGACAAAATTAGTGTCGAAACCAGTTCCGCACAGGTTTAAACTTTTGTGATTACTATATGTTGTTTAAAAGATGTGCTGAGGAGTTTCTTTCGCTGTTTCTTCTTCTCATTGTTAAAGCACCTTTTCGAAACGTTGGTAGAAGCAAAAAATGACGTTCATAAGTGTATTTAGTGAATACCTACATGATTAAATGATTTTGAATTGAATTGAATTAATAGTATGTTACAGTTTTTCTAACAATAGATCAAGTAAACTAACATAGTCGTCTTGTATCTAAAGAAGATAACTAACACTGACCTTGCATTAATTAGTAGTGAATTGATCGGTAGCCCTAGGGATAGAGGTTTATCAAAACGATAATATATCATGCCTGAATGTTATCATGATGGGCTTTAAGAGATATCGAGGTATCACTGTCGTTCATTATAATAGTCATTTATTACAGATAACATCATGAATTAATTCATTTCAAACTCACTACGTGCAATATGTGGATATGCAAGATGCAGGAGGATTATGTTGGCAACTTGACGTTGACTTGAAGGGACGTCAGGTGAGTGAGACAGAATAATCGATAAGATTTGACGTTGTGGTCGGCTCAAAAGGTACATTCTATATACACACACACACATAAATGCAGTTAGATGTTTTTAGACCCTTTTTATATTTTTAGGTAGGCGTAATTTAATTTATAAGTACATAATATTATTTATTTATTTATTTATATAGATATACCATCGATTTATCACTGGACGAGTGTTAAAAATGTTACAATGTAAATAATTCAGTGCGATTTGCCATTTATAGGTTGTATACAACTTTCAACATTTATAGCGGTTTATAAAATACAATACGTAAATTAAGTCTAACTGAACAAAGGAATAAAAAATAAATGAAAGGATAATATAATTATAATATATTTGTACTTTAAAGGTAGGAAAAGTAAAATAGAAAAAAATATTACAAAAATTTTGAATTGTCTGCGAAATTATCGTAAAGTTCTTTACCTACTTGGTTGGTTACCTCTTTTTAAAGTCAATCGTGGAATATACTAACGTGTTTCAGTTGCAGTATTGGAAAGTAAATTAACGTGCGAGTTCATCAATTTATTCTTGACCAGCAACTTCCGTGGTTTTATGTACTGCGATGATTACTTACCATCAGGTAACATTAGGTAACATGACATCGATAACAAAAATATGGAACTCGCAGAAACTTCGGGAAACGGAGTTAAGTATCACCACTTTGTGTTTAAACTAATTGAAAATTGGTTCAAAAAGTGAACTAGTTCGATAACAAACTAGTTGAAAATAATTACGTTAAACCATTAATCATCGAGATAAAACTGTAACCAACATGATTTATAATGCAAAGCCTCCTAAACACGAATCATTAACAAAATCCTCAGGCTATGGATATAAATTGAATTAATATTCGGGAAACGAACCCAGCTAATGGAAACGGGCACCTCCCTGCTAACGGTTTAAATGTACCTTTGAATATTTAATGCTATGATCTTTAAGCTTAAGCCTTAGTCCAGCTTTTATGCCAATAACTGATAAACGAGCAGTCTCATTTGATAGTGCCCCTGCACAACTCTTACACCGAAGGCGTTACCGACGTTGTCAACAAAATATAAAGAAGCAACGTACTCTTAAACTGATTGTCCGATTCTGCAACCTATTCTAGAATGAGGATGGTAAGCAGCTAAGCAGGTTAAACACTTTATCATCATGAACGAATATCATGGGATGAAACCGGACGGTACCGAGCCCATCGAGTTTCAAGAGATGATGAGAAAATCTATGATTCTGTCATGTTTATTCCGTCCACGCAACCTGATTATTGAATCAGGCGATTTCCGTCATGGACACGGTAATATCCATTGTGATACGGGCGGCCCTCTTATTGGTGAGGTGATTTTCTTGCGTGGTTAGCATCCATCGCGCAGTTAAAGTGTATTAAGCGGTGCAAAGCCTAGGAATCTCTAACAGTAGACCTGAGCTTAATGCCACGTCTATCAGGGACGCCACGAGCAAGGCTGATTCGGACTTAAGGATGGTCGCGCCTAAATTATCTTATTTAGTTAAATATTATATTTACATTCTTCTATACTACTATATAAATTTGTACTATCACTTTATCTGTTAGGATGTCCCGTTATGACTCAAGAACGGCTTGATCGATCTTCGTGGAAACGAGAGCACGTTTTTTAAATAATCATGTATACATAATTAATAGCCCATCCCGAACGAAGTCGAAACGGGGCCGTTAATATATATAAGTAGATCTAGTTACTGCTACATAGAGATACATTCAGGGTGGCAAAAACATTTCAGTTTTTCGTCCATTCAGCTCCGTTATATCTGTCCTCGGGGAAAACTCTATGACGCGATGTTGAATTATACATCGGTTTATTTTTGCAGCCCAGATTTAATAACCGTAGAAAAGTATATTTGAATATATAGTGTTAGAAGTAGCTTACTTAATGTTTGATTGCAGGAGGGAAAACACTTTAAGTCAATAAGAACCGTATTATTTATTATGTATTTTATGCACAAAACAGCTAAGAAACAGACGTCATTTGATGGTGTGTAACCAATAACGTGATGCTGGCTAAAGAGCTTTGCAACTTATTCCTCAATTTTACAATTGTTGTCAAGCATTAACTTATTTTATGTATTGAAAAAAACACTCCGTGGTCGCTTTTAGTCATGTCAGTCAGGTAAAGGTAAAGGTAAAAATCTTACATCGAACAACATCAGCAATAATCACAATCGCTGTTAAACATGCAGACACATACATTACTGCACCTCCTGTTCCATTATTTGTCTTTTAAAGTATCCTGTGCTAACTAAAGGTCGTCTGGAAGAAATCGCTATTAGCGATAAGACCGCCTGTCGCTTCCACTAAACGTTATTGAATATTTAGTGATGGTTTTGTGTCCTTTCCTGGTGTGTAACAAAGACGTATTGTATTGTTACTCCACACTAAATCAAAAATAAATTATGGTGACATGTATCATTTGTCATTCAACCGTCCACAATAACTTGGCAGTAACAATGAATGGCGTAATTTAGTTCACTAATACCCCTAACACGAGTTTAATCTTACCTTGGATTCCAATCAAAGGACATCAACTTAGCACTATTTATACCAGTAGAAATCTAATACACGTATTTGATGCAATGCTTATGAATAAAAATTATCTTATTTTGTACATTAAACGAGATAAAAAATACACAAAGTGGACATTAAACCTAAACATTTATAGCATGGATTTGCTGTCATTTCCTTGAAAGATGATTGCTACAAGGATGTATAGTCCTTTATCCAAAGTGAGATATTCAATGAGTGTTCTATCTAGCATACCATACCAACCAAGTTATTTATTATGGGTGTCAATTATCCTATTTCACTCCATTGTTTCACACAATGCTTTCAACCCGCCCGCCTCTCCTGGGAGACGCCGCGGCGACGTGCCATCCTGAATTATGTAGTGCGTTCTTTATTTTATGTCGACTTAATATGTGTAAAAAGTTACCAATATCTTCAAAAATAGAAAGCCTTCTTATTCAATGCAAAGGAACTTCTATAACATATGATGAGTTTGAACTTCGTAGTGATGCGTTACTCCATATACATATAAATACCATGACTGCCTTAAGTCCAAGCCGACTTCTCGTGTGTTTTCTAGGCTCTGTATCATGTAGTTTAATCTTGACGGTGTATTTGCGTGGTAAGCTCCATTCTTATATCAATAGTAAATTAGTTTTACAATATTTCTGTTACAGTATTTACTTGGTGTTACGGCTTCGCGGAAGGATTATATGATCAATATTATTATGAAGTCATTAATATTATTACTGGTATCTTTCCGTGAAGCCTGCGTGGTTAGTTACCACACTGCCGCTCGAGTTAGCCGCCAAACGACTCGTCGTGTTCCGGCTGGAGGCTTGAGAGCCAGTACTTTCTTCTTTCCTATTTCTTGGCTAAAAACGCTTCAATGATACCTTTACTGTTGCTAATGTCCGAGGGCGATGGTGACCACTTACCTTTAAGTGGCTAGTATACTTGTTTGCTAAGCCAGTTAACAAGCGAATTTCATCGCAACACCTAACCGATCCTTTGTTAGGCTTAGATATTTTCTCACTTTGTGACGCACGGTGCTATCATTCACCACGCTGGCCAAAAGTGGATCTGCAGGCTTCACTCACATTTACACATATAACGAATTACACACATATAGTATCCATATTGACATCACGGAGCATTGTCAAGTATGGAGGTTTCTAACAATGTTCTTCTTCACCGCAGCTAGTGATAATTTAGTTCAAATCCACACGAATAATAATGCTGTAATGGGGTTGATATATTAAGTAAATATCTTTAATAGTAATTTGTGAAATATACTTTGTTATCGATATTGAGATTAAGACATATTTTTTATTTTTGTCACACTGACCACGGATCACTCAAAAACACTGCACATATTTAGATGATGATTGGGATTTGAGTACTTATGGATAATAATACAGGATACTTTTCATATCCCAAAGTATATCTGTTTCTGCGAAATAAAAAATGGAAGTGAATATTGACGTTTATTACGAGTGCAGCCAATAGAACCTCGCTTGGCTGTAGCTTTTAATATAAATTTATAACTTTATAATCCATATAAGTACAAAGAAAACCATTCTTAGGAATTAAACTATAGGATTTTAACTCGGCTTATCCGTAAAACCAATATGTAATTGTATAATGTGACTGACATAGTCTCAGTTATGTTATAAAATATTTTCTCAGAAATCAGGTTGTTAACATCAAAAATAAGCATAGTATACAAGTTTAAATTTAAAATTGTCTTCTTTGCGTTATTTTAGTAACACTCTTTGTATCATATGATGATGTTTTGGGTGTCTCACGATTTAAGATTTTCCCTTTAAACTTTTAATATTTTTACCTTGTTTCTGCGCCGAGAACACATAACGTTCAATCATTGCACGGTTTTACTTCGCCGTGGTGAGCGTTAAGCGATACTGGGATGATTATAGATGACCATAGCGTCACATACTCGACGCTCTTTCCCAAATGGTGTTAGAGATTTGGGAACGCGTGACACCCCTTGTTGAACTACGGTTAATTTTTTATGCTGAATAAAGGAAAATAGTAGGTTATGTTTGTTGACTTGATGATTTCTGTAATGGTGGTTTACTTAATTTCATAAGAACTTCCGTAGTTTGGAGAATAATCTCCCTTCTGAAAAATAAACGACTTTCCTTTACCGCGGCGGATTTACACAATTAAGACAACACAAAATATTTATCTATCAAAAAAATCCCAGTAGGGAAACGAACCATGACTGGTTAACTCTGCAAACAAGGTCACGACGAACTAATCAGAACGTGAAGTACTTATAAAATTAATTAATTTATTTTAAAGACCCATTCATTTTTTTTTATTTTATTCTATATATGAAATTTATTCAGGTATTTTAAAAGATCACTAATTAATTAATATTAATTTATTAATTATTTAATTAATTAAACACTGGAATAATCCGCCCGCATCGGTGTTCCCGGTTCCGTACGATGTGGGAGTCTTCAAGAGGAGAGTGAAAAGGCTATATTATAAGTTAGTGCGTTCACCATCTTAGGCTTAATCACCACTTACCCTCAAGTGGGATTGTTGTTAAGCATTAACTTATTTTATTTAAAAAAAGTGACAAAATGACTTGTTATACCTACCAGTGTCGAGAATGCTATAAAATCAAGAAAAGCATATTTCTCATGGAGTTGCTAAATAGCTCTAAGTATTCACAAAAACCAAAAGAAATTAAATTTTAAAATTGTATTATTCGTATGTGAAAAGTTGTTTAGTTGAAAGAGAGAATACTTGCGAGGGCACCTCGGATGCGTCCGAAATCGAGAAAATTACGACGTAAGTAAACCATCACATATCAGTAGTATTTATCGAATTAAAATAAAAGTCTCACTTGAACATCTCATCACCTTCATGTTTTAAGTCACCATATATCAGAAAACCAACCTAGTGGTTTTATCATAACATTGTAATTTTACTGGGTGGGATATGAAGAAACCTCGTTCATCGCGCGCATTGTAGCTAACTCTTTACATCTCTTCAATTTAACGCTGAAAAAAATTAGAGTTTTTAAAATAAATCGGATTCACAGTGAGCAACACCTGTGAGGGATTCATCTTTCTTCCTCGTTATCCTAAATTAATTTCGCTGCGTCCTACAAGGAAAATATTGCCTTTTTTGGCCTTTCTTACAAATCTTGATAAATTTCAACCTGTTTTCTTATTTACTTTAGAGAAGTATTTAATAAATACCTTATTAATGATAATGATGATCGCTTGTGAAATTAAGTTTAATCCGATACAGATATTTGTGTGGCGGTGGTTTTAAGCGATTATACGAAGTGGTTTACTGATTTGAATGGACTGAGTAATTATTGATAAGTAATTGAACAATGACAATAATGGATTCTAATATCATAAAGGAAGAGTGCGAATTTTGTTTTCTTTAGCTATGTTCATGAACATCCTGCGTTTTTTATTATTTTTTTTTTAATTTTTAATTTTAGTGAAATCGTGCACCGGTTACAATAACATTTACATTTACTTAACTCCTGTTACCTCGGTTGCCTGGAAGAGATCGCTCTTAGCGATAAGGTCGCCTGTGGTTTACACCATGTTTTCTGTTCTTTCTAAATATGTATTTCTCTTGGTGCACAATAAAGTGTATTGTATTGTATTTTATCGTATCGTATTGTATCGGTGGAAGGTAATCTTAGGGACCTATTTTTTTTTATCATTAAAAAATTTTTTTCATGTGAATAGCTGACAAACGAGCAGACCACTTGATCATAAATGGTCACCATCGCCCGTGGGCATGAGTAACTCCAAAGGCGTCACTAATGCGTTGTCGGCCAAGTAAGAAGAAAGAAAGAACGTCGTTTGGCGTCTGACGGGAGCAGGAGGGTGGTAGCTAGCCAGGCGGGCTTCACGGGAAGATAATAATACCAGTAATAATATTAATGACTTAATAATAATGATGATAATATAATCGTTATGCGAAGCCCTACCACCAATCAGGCAGGCTTCTGTCGCCTTTTACGACACCCTGTTCTGTCAGCGTGGGATGGGGGAGAATTCTAGGCCGCGCCAATACGGCAAGGTACGTTATTCCGGATGAACATAGGTTATAATCAAGTAGTTACGTATAATAATGGTTAATGCCGAACGATGTCGGGATGGACTGGTAATTAATATAATAAAAATAGAGTGAGAATTTTGTGAGCACATAGCATATTATGTAGAGTGTGGAATCTGGTAATCTCCGGAACCGCGCCACTTGTTTAAAATAATCTTTTAGCATTTGAAAGATACGTTATTTCGGATGAATGTAGGTTATACGGTAAAAGAAATCTGTCTGAATGCGATAATCTCAAAAACTAAAAAGAAAAAATGAGGATTTCATTACTGTTTGTGAACGCAAATATAAAGTTGGCCGAAGTGAAGCGAAGGTGGGTGGGATTGCAGTCAATAATAGCCTTAGCTAAAGCTTTTAAAAGGCAGCGAAAACACGTCTTTAATTTGTTGTTTGATTTATCTACATTTAATTTCACCTAGGTCACGTTTCCGGCTAGACTGTGGTCACTTCGCATTGACAAGCAATGACATGTTTCTGATTTATTTCTTCTTGTCTGTATTATGATTTTTTGGTAAATTGTTGTTTGTACTAGTTGTCCAATATTTTTTTATATAAATACAAATATATATGTGGGTACTGTGTAACAAAACAATGTTTAGAAAATAATCTGGTGACCTAAATATACAAACGAGTTTGATCATTGAAAACATTAAAAAAAACATAAATGTCGACTCTATTTAGAATCCAAAAATATTGGACGTATCAACCAAATCTGAGTGATCGGGACGAAATTAATAACGTTCTGAATTTTTTTAAAGAAGATTAACATTTTTTATACAGCGGAAAACTTTTTGTTGTGTTTAAGTTCTGTCTAAAGCCATACGAAGATCGTTAGTTTATCATGGAAACATCTTTTTAGTTACCCAAAAAATTTCAGCCTCTATTTTTACCACGTTACGGGTCGAGTTTGGAAGTAATCCGTTTTAGATCGGCGTATCGAACTTTTCCCAGCCATGTGTGAAGGGACGAAGGCTTGACGTTGTGACAAAAAGGACATTTATTGATTTCAGCCGGATTAAAATAAATAAATTTCAATAAATTAGAACGTTGTTAATATTTAACGTTGAACGAGAAAGTTGTTCATTTAAGTTCTACGTCGATAAAGGAAAATACTTTTAGTAATACGGATAAAATAATTACTTGAATATAAACGTTATCAATCTTCTTGTTTGACTCGGGTTGCCGACTAACTTTCGGTTTAAGATCGATTGTTAGAGGTTGAATATTTATATACCTTTCTCTTACAGACAACTAGCGGCGCGCTCCGACTTCGTTCGGATTGATTAATTATGTAATATAACTGATAAATGGCCTATCGGTATCCGGAATTTTTTTTCAAATGATAAAAGAATTTTTGAAACAGGCACAGGTGAACCGTGGTAGCTTACCCTTCGCATGCACTAAGTCACAAAATTCACACTTCCTCTAAACAAAGAGCAGTATTGTAAACAATACTGCTAACAACCCCATAGCCCAGTTGGTAGTGACCCTGCCTGCCGAGCGAGGGGTCCCGGGTTCGATTCCCGGCTGGGGCAGACATTTATGTGACAGATAAATGTTTGTTCTCGGGTCATGGGTGTTTGTGATGTCATATATGTGTAGGTCCATGTCACCCGCAACACAGGGAATCCTAGTGCGGGGGTGTGAATGTGTAAACGTTTATAAAAAAAAAAAATATTATTCTAAACTAATAACTCGTTGCGCTGGAGAAATCATTAAAAACAGATCCATTTCCCCAGGTACAAAATACCCTAGATTGTGACTCATAATATGTTACAAATATGCTAATTGGCATCAGAATCTATTCAGTGGTTGTAGTTTAATACGTCGTCAAAAATTCCATAATAATGTGTTTTTGCCTCTATCGGTAACTAAGTTTGCCTGCGTTACGATTCTACATTAAAAAATATTTAGTTTTATTTTTTAGAACAGATGTAACAAATGTGCGATTGAGTTCAGTTTGAATGAGAACATCGAAATAAAGGGTTTAGACGCGAGACGTGAATTTCAATGTTATTTTAAGTATTTCAGAATTGTATACTCAATCTGCTGCTCTGGGGACCTCATTCGTCTGAAGGGCACACACACACACACACACGCGCGCGCGCGCGCACAGAACGCCTGAAGGGACAGCACACCAGGTCCACCGAGTGCAGGTTGATCGACTTGCGCGTTATATTATGAAGTGTTTCATTTCGTTTAAGTAGAATGAAACCTTTATCACCATATTTTAATTAATTGAAACGAGTGATCATTTTAAATAGTTATATATTTTTGAAAAAAGTTGGTTTTACAGAATTGTAACCCTTGATAACGCAAGAGCAACTCTCAAACTACTAAGCCTTGTAACTTTTAAAGTATAATCAATCAAAGTAGAAGTTTCATCCATTTTGTCGACAGTGAAATTGGATAACAAAATGGCAGCGAACACCAGACATGACTTGCATGACCTGATTATCTTCGGGCTCGGGCAGGGGATGGCCAGTTTTCTTAATAGGCTCGTCCGTCCGATGATTGAAGCGCTCATGGTTTCACGACTCGTGTGGGTCGTAAGTGATCGATCGAGTTAAAGAAATTCGGACATATTTCATGGCATCGTTTCTTGACCTTCTGTGTTTCGAAAAGATCAATATATCGCCCTTATTAATATCTCTAGATAGCGATGGTTAAGTCATATCGAAGACCAAACAGGCATAAAATATCAGATGCGTGTTGAAAAGTAATGTTTCCATTAATTAATTGTGGCGTACTAGAGGTAATTTCTAGTCTCCACAATCACTCGAGGAGACTGTTTCCTTGCAGTGGACTAATATATAGCAGCAATATACAAAGATAAGCAGGCAAACTTACTGACTTACGTAAATTTGTCTTTCGGTTTATCATGGCATTTTTTTAATCTTCGGCACGGAGTAAGCCGAAATTTGGCAAAAATTCAAATCAATTGTCCTTTTCTGTGTAGGTACGATATGAAGACAAAAAGTCATTTTTAAATATCGTTCGTTAAGCATCGGTATTACTTTTTATGACGATATTATGATCGATATATGACAAGGACACCTAGAAATAACACCGCAACCGATTCCGTGCAGGCAAACTTTGTGATTGCCATATACATTCATTTCTAAAATGTGCTGAGGAGTTCCTTCACCGTTTCGTCTCGTCAATGTTAAAGCAGGTTTTGCGAAACGGTAGTAGAAGCAGAAAAATTACATGCACAAGTGTATTTACAGAATACCTAAGTGATGAAACGATTTTGCATTTGAATTTGAAAGGTTGCTAAGTGTAGGCTGTAATAGCGTAACGAAAGCGTAAAGTCATGCACTAAACAAGCCAGCTGACACGAGCCAGTAACGGTACGGTCATGCGTCATGACTTGCGAAACTTTATGGATGTTTAGGAAGCACACGTGACGGGTGGTATGTAAATAATGTCCCTATAATTGAACCTGGTCGGTAGTCTTATAAAGGAACAAGGTATGAGTACCTATTGAGAGACCTACATAATTATCTTTCTTTGCGTAAATAACGTTTTTTATAAATTTAAATAAATTTTATTCCAACAACTATATGGAGTCATTGGTTGTTACAAATAAAATTTCAAAAATGACTTAATGAATTATTTAAATTATAATAAAATTATATTTTTTTATGCAGTTAAAAATATTTTTTGTTATGTTAAAGTCACTTATGAAAATGGCGTCATATAAACCGAGGGAATAATTTATTGACCTTCAAGATAAAAAAGTAAATTTTTGCTAATTTTGAGTTTATGCTTAGTTTAAAACATTGAAACTCTACAGCTTTTACCTTTCCAACGTTTAAGACTTTAGGTAACAGTAAGATGCAGTTTATTAAAAGTAATTTTATCACTTATGCTTTACAAATATTTATAATAAGAATAAAATTTAGATCTCTAAGGTTGAAAGTAAATTTAAAATTGATTCTATCCACGTTTACAATTTCCACGCCAATTTGAAATACGCAACAAAAATGTATGTAGCCAGGCGGAGTGCGTCGAAGGGCAAAATTTAAATCCATATGTTTTCACTCCAGACGTTTACTCATTTCGGCTATACGAGCGGTTCGGGAGATTTTTATCACACATATGCCGAATTCGCAAGTCAGACGGACGGTTTTTATATGTTTTATTTATTCGTGTGCAAATTCTTTCATTAGAATTGTCGGAGGGAAATACGTTATTTAGCTTTGCTTCGAAAAACTTTGGGTCTCTTAGATAACAATTGGTTTCGTTGCGATCCACTCACAGTTAAGATTCTGTCTCAGTACTCAGAAATTATTTTGAGATTATGGGCATGTTTCAAATAAATCCGGAGCTTTGGTAATAACAGCATTCATTTTTATGTTAATAGCCGACAAACGAGCAGACGAACCACCTGATGGTATGTGGTCACCGTCGCCCATAGACATCAGCAAGACCAAAGGTATCACTGATGCGTTGTCGACCAGGAAATGATAAGAAGTTAAGAAAGAAAGCACTGGCTCTCAAGCCCCCAGCCGGAACACGACGAGTCGTTTGGCGGTTGATTCGAGCAGGAGGGTGGTAGCTAGCCAGGCGGGCTTCACCGAAAGATGATAATATCTATACATATAATAAAATTCTAATTAATCGTTTTCTGTACAAGAACGATATTATAAAAAAAAACATTACTAGGTGCCTTTATTAACGCAATAGAACAAAAAACAATAGTTGTAAGATTTTTTTGTCCGTTTGTCTGTGCGTTTGTTTGCGCTAATCTCAGAAGCGGCTTAACCTATTACGTTCTAGTTTTCACTAATGTATTGCAATGAGTATGACTTAATATTTAAAGTGCGTTTCAGTTTTAATTCGTCCATAAATAAAAAAGTTATAAATTAATTTAAAACAATGTAGGTACTATTTCTTAGCGTAAGGCGTAGGTTTTCCGAAGCGAAGCGAAGCGCATTTGGCTGGTCAGTCATAATATTAATGACTTAATAATAACTAATAATACTATATGTTTGAGAAAGCATTATAGTTCTTTGTAATTCCTTCAAAAAGCTATGATTGACAGTAATGATCACTTTACCTTCATGGTGGTAGTGTGTGAGCGTGAGTTTATTTATCTGAAAATTTTATTAACTTTTGATAATTTAAAAGTTTTCCAAACCCGTATTGGGGTAACCTAGAATACTCCCCCCAATCCCATGCTTGCAGACAGGGTATCGTAAGAAGCGACAGAAGCCAGTCTGCTTGGAGGTAGGGCTTCGCGTAAGGATTATATTATCAGTATTATAGTTATGAGCTGCAATGATGAATGAGTACATTTAATACCAGTCTTTCTAGATATAACATTTTGTTAGCATTGACGAAGTTGAGAAACTTGTTAAGGAATGTGACGTTTCTGTAAATATGGTGCCTTATATCACCTCATATGTTATGACTATTTCGAGTTTGGTCAGCAGTTACATATAATTTAGATTATCTATGCCATCAAGCAATAGCTCCTGTATATGTGATTTTGAAAAACGACCATATATCCAAAACATTGTTGACTTGATGCCACAAAACGTCATAAAAATAGATCTACGGTGCTTGATGGTTATGTTGGTATTATGCGATGAAAAACTTGAGACAGACGGACACATAGATGCGAGGAATTATGCATTTTCATATTAATTTACGAGTCGACTGCGCATTTCTGAGCCTAGGATGTGGTAACGCTGTCCGTCAATGTAGGGTTCTAGGCTCGATTCCTGGAAAACATGCTCGCGTCAAAAAAAATTCCGACTGAAAAAAAAATTTGTCGAGTACAAATTAGTCAATAGATTTTTCATCGATAGACGGGATCAAATATAGCAATCATATAAATTATATTCGGGTCATCTATCTGTCTTCTACGTTTTGATTTTACGAATATTGAATTCATTATTTTAAAGTAATTATCACACATACATAAGACCGATATAATTGTTGAATCGTTTTGCTTCTATCTGTACTAATATTGTAAAGAGAGAATGCTAATTTAGTGATTATCTAAATGCGGATTCTTTTCCATATGAAAGGCATATTATTCGATATGAATATAGGCTATTTATCTTGCAAATATCATTAATTCTTCAACCTGAACGATGTCGGGAGCGTTCAGCTGGCATTTAATAAACCGGACCTATAAATATATGTTACAGTAAGGTGTCCATAACTTCTTAATATCGTATCATCCGAAACAAGTTAACACAGATGTATATAAATGTTACATGTTAAATCATCTGAATGATAAAAATATGTGGTAAAAAAGTTAAGCTTCCAAGTTCGTCATTCTCTATGCCCGCGTGTCGAGTGAGCATCGTCTCTACACATATCAACTCTAAGGCTTCTTCCGGGCGACAAGACATTGAAGATATCTTAGAAAATATTCCTACACAATGCCGCGATAAAGGTCAACAATGTATAAAATGATACGGACAGCTAAGTTTTTTGATATGAAGCCCTTATCCCTCCCTCTCCTCGTAAATAACAACATAAAGTTATAACTACTCTGGCCATAAACACTCTTGCAGCATAAAGTCTGTTTTATTTTTCTTAAATTCAAATTTGGAATTTATTTTATTGTTAGAAACTACGATTATTTCCCGCCATCTATACATATGTTCATCAAGGTCAATATTGAATTGCAATATAGAATGGTGTGTGAAAAAATAAGAGAATGATTGCTTTGCACAAAGTTGATATGAAGCCGTCGGCCATTTTCAAGACACTGCTTAACTTTAGTACCAGCTACTGTTTGTTTATATACCGTATTATCGAGGAAGACCAAATAAAATTTTTAGAACTACAAAGGATGTTAATACTGTCAAAGCTGAAACCCGATACCTATGTCTCGTATGATCAAACAAGACCTAAGGCGCGGTGCTTATCGTCGATATACAAGCCATGCCCTGAATCAATCACTACAGTTAAAGAGAGTGGATTGATCGAACCCTTGTTACCGCGATACGCGAGTGAGTGGCTTAGAAGTGTTCTCTTTACCGATGTTAAATTTTTCACGATTGAAGAACACTGTACACTCACAGCTGTCAAAAAGCTGCGCAAGGAGCTAGAAAGGTGCAACATTGTCATCATCTTGCCTCCGTCATGGTTTGGTGGGGCGTATCTTATCCCTTGATAAGACAGATTTGTGATTCCATAATTACAAAGCTTCGTGAAAAAGGAGGAAAGTGTTCAAGCAAAGTCTTACAAAAGACCGTGTTAGATGATGTTGCGAAACCTCTAAAGCAATGCTTTTCAACAATGTACCGTAAACGTTCCAGCGAGACTGTACGTGGTCGCAGGGTGGGAACTACACTGGCTTGGTTTGAAGCTGATGTTCCGGAGTTTTAAAAACTAAGACTGGTCCTCGACAAGTTCCAATCTGAAGCTCTGGTACTACAAATTATGGTCAGTTTTACGTGACATGGCCTGTACTAAACGATATGATGACACTGAATCTCTTAAGAAAACTCTGGAGTGGTCTTATAGCACTACTGCTCTTATAGCACCGTTGCATTTAGCCACCTAAATTTCTAACCCTATCGGCCAAGTTAAATATTCTGACGTTTATTTAAATGAAAATAAAATTAATTAAAATATAATTAAATAATGATCATGATTGTGAATATTTTTGTAAAACCATAATCTTCTTTATAACATCCCAAGCACCAAAAACACCACAAAGGATCACTATGAACTATTCAGCGTTTACTACATATGATGTACTGTCTCATTCGTTCAAAAAATCTTCATTTATTCATTATTTTCCAACGAAAATATTCAGCTTTGTTTATTTAACATCATCGCTTACAAACCCCAGTCCCCTGAACTACGAGCGTTTCGTGTAACGGAACATTAACGAGAATCTGATTTTGACATTGTTGGCAACAAACAAGAATGAATATCTATTCCCGAAATTAATCTATTAACAACACAAATTCTCAGTGAAATCCAGGTTGAAATTTTGTTCATTTGGCATTCAGTGTCGGCTGCAATTATCTTTATGAAGCGTATGGGTCTATTACCTGTTACATTGAATAGTGATGGGGGACCCCCGCTTCCTTTTCAGTTGCTAACACTTCGGTGATGCCTTTAATGTTAACTACTAAAGTCTACGGGCGACATTGGCTATTTACCATCAGGTAGCACGTTTGTTCGTTTGTCGACTAGTTACATAAAAACCTACCCTCATATCGCTTTAGAAAACCTACGCCTTTTGTTTATAAATTACATATTAACTTTATTAAAAAGTTTCCATTATAGGTACCTCATCATATCGTACATTCAGTGCGAGTGCTTCGATTAGGTTTGGTGGATACTGTGTTAGATATCTATCTTAAATCTATATATCTATCTTAAACATATTGACCTAAATATATTCTAAATTGTATAGACTGTAAACTATACTCAAAAAAGGGAAACTCACATAAAACACCTTTAAAACGTTCATTTAAGATTGCTATCATTGATAGCACAAATCAAGAATTTAAATTAATATTTGCATCACAAGGAAACCGTCATGACAGTAAGTTGTCAGTGTCACCGGTAAGCTTTTTGTCCGGTGTCATTTTCATCAATAAAGTATGGCGTTTGTCTTTATGTACGAGTATATTGTGATAACAATAAAAGTTACAATGTGATAAGCCAATAGTTTGTCGCTGAAGTATCTAAGCATATATTACCAAAATAAGTGAGACATGGCATTAAAAGTCGACGTAAATATATTTTAATTTAAAATGTACACTCTACGAAAGCATAAATTGAAACTAATAAGCTATTCGCTGTCCTCTTTTGTGACATATAATTTTCTATTTATTAGTTGATATATCTGTATATTCTTTTATTCTTCTTCTTTGTATGTTATAGTCAAAAGCTCTGTAAACCGATGCTCCGTCGACCTAACTGTATATTCATATTTTTTCTTTACTTTATGTTCTTGTAGGCTCTTTAGCATCCTTGATAAAACATGTTCTCATGTGGTTTTACAGGGTACTAACGTAAAAGAACTTAAGCCACTCAACAACGGCTTTTTTCCGCAAATATCCGCAACAAGTTTGTTTCCAAATACATTAATCATGTGAATCGTGCAACGCATATGTTACTGTCATACCGACGTGAGTTCTATTTCATGCGGTTGCTATGGTAACCGGTTGTGAACATTTCATTAATTTTGAATCATAAGCGCCTAAGCGACGGTGAATTAACTAACATGAGAATTTGGATTTAGGGACATGGTATTTTAACGTACAGAATTATTCATATACGACAACCCAGTCTCGCTTCCAGTTAGGTCGTTCTTAAATTGACAAAGCCTATGTGAGTTGAGGTGTTAAAATTATTAGTATTATGAAAAATATCCATGGAACTAACACAGTTTGACAAACTCGTTCATGTAGTCAGCCATGACGTATGGACGGATATACGAGTATCTACGTGCGAGGCGGGGACGTGCAGGGTGTAGCGCGTTCCCGAAATTCAAAAAGCATTTGGGGAAAACCGGTCAGGGTTACCGCATTGTAAAAATATATGCATTATCTACACAATTATTAATTTTTTATTATGAGGCAAACATGCCAATGTCTGATTCGATATTATTTTCTAAATTAAATGTTTGAATTTTTTTTTATTGTAACAAACCCAAAATCAGCATGTTATCTATCCAACTATTAGTAAAAAGATCTTTGCACCATTAATACTGAGGACTTCGTTACTTGAGTTTACTGACCAAGTCACTATTTGATGTTCACGATACTGATATTCATATATGACAGAGGGGTTGCAATGAAAACCAGCAGCTGTGGGCTTGTTATCTAATTAAGTGGATGTGTCAACTCTGAAAAATAAAAAACAACAATAAAACTTGATGCCTAATTTGTATATCAAGCATCCGGGTGGATGTGGAAAGGGTCGTTGACAGGTGTTAAATGATAGAAAAAAAAAAATTTAAGATCTCGACAACTGCTGAATTATGTCCTTTTTGTCATATTATTTTATAGGTCCCTTATACTAGTAATTTAGCTTTTGTATTACTAAAATTAATATTGTTATAATATATCTCTAATAATTCCTTTAAGCTGATAATGATCAGCTGGATAACTTTACCATTGATAACTTTCTAGTTCTTCATGAGCAAGGCTGTAAAAACCATTGAACGCCAGATGAAATGCTTTACTACTTTTATACCAATAAAAAAGCAGTTATAGATAAACCCTCATACCCTATATCATTAAGTAGCTCGGCATTCTGCAAAATATCACAATGTAAATCATTTCATAAAAAATAAAACATGAATTTATCACAAAAGAAAAGATTCGCATTTTATTAGACAGATCCATTTACTCTAAAGAGGTAATAAGAAAGTCACTTGGTCCTCCGAGCCGGATGCTAGAGCGAACGAGGTCAAAGACCTTCATTGTTATTTTGAGTGCAAAAAGTAGTTGAATACTGCATGAAAAGGAGATTTTGTATAAAAAGAATGAGAAATGAACGGGGAACTGCGAAGACGGAACGTGCAATGTTTGAGCAATGTTTGAACATTGTTTGTTCGTTACTGGAGTTCGTCTGTATATCTCAGTATGAGAATGATTCATAAATGTATGTATATTGCTTTGCTATATTGTTTCGACATCTTAGAAAAGGAATAAAGCTACAAAGATCGTAAAAGGCAAATATATTTATTTGATCCTCTTATCGTTACACAAACATTTTATATTCATAGACGTTATATTCTTTAGAAAAATTCTCGATGAAACGAGAGTAGTTTGTGACAATTCCCATAAGACGCCCTGGAGTATACTCAACTGTGACTGAGAATGAAATTATTATAACCATTTACAATTTATTGGTATATCATGGTTATTTATCTGCTCGGCTAACTACTATCCTCCTTCTAGAAGGGCACCAACACCACTTAATATCGAGTCATCTGTTTGCCTATATTGCCGGCTTTTATGAAAAATAATAACGATTTTTGGTGTTTAATTCTATGGTGCTTCCCGTTATATTTACCTATTATAATAAACTTACATATATAATTGCGGACTTTATATATATTTATACAACTATAACGGGTACTCACGATTATGCGTTCTTTTTTAAATGTTAATAGCAGACATATGAGCAGAAGATCCACCAGATTTTTTTTTTCTTTTTTTTGGCGCAGGGGAATCCATTTAAGGATGATATCCACAACGCCCGGGTGGCAGTCCTAGACCTATGTCGGACTCGGCACTTTGGGAGTGCAATACCGTACTAAACCCCTGCGGGAGCCTTCAGCCGCTTTAATTGGAGGGTCCCGGATCTGCAGGCAACTTATCCTCCATGGGGACCTCGAGGGTGTGCTGGGCAGAGTCCACCGCCGCGCCACAATCGTGGCATTCAGTCGTCGGCTCCCTTTGGGCCGTCCGACACAGGTAGTCACCAAAGCAACCGTGCCCGGTGAGAACATGCGTCAGACGGAAGGTGAGGGGCTTGCGTTTTCGGCGCATCCACCGCTCAAGGACCGGGCGCAACGCAGCCGTAACGCGTGTGCCATACGGCTGCATCACCAGGTCCTCTCCCCACCTCCGCATTAGCGCTTTCTGTCCTATCCGACGCACCCGTAGGATCCCGTCCGACGTTGGGTTCTCACCAAGAGCCCTCCTACCCGAGACGTATGAGTAGGTCTCGGCAAGAACCTCCGCCACGAGCTCCCACGGGGGGTCGCCGGCTAGAGTAGTAGCTGCAATCCACGATACC
The DNA here is from genome assembly GCA_003671415.1 of Megathymus violae. NCBI lineage: Eukaryota > Metazoa > Arthropoda > Insecta > Lepidoptera > Hesperiidae > Megathymus > Megathymus violae. The sequence goes on along the minus strand of PDGT01000066.1, from coordinate 895,381 downwards.
GTACGGTAGCCCCGAATCACACTCACCGCGATTATTCGCTGCGCAGCGCGCAGCGCAGCCTTATTTTTCGCCGTGAGGCGATCCGCCCAGCCACCTGATGATAAGTGGTTACCGTCACCCATGGACATCAGCAAGACCAAAGGTATCACTGATGCGTTGTCGGCCAGGAAACGAGAAGAAGGTAAGAAAGTGCTGGCTCTCAAGCCCCCAGCCGGAAAACAACGATTCGTTTGCCGGCTGACTCGAGAAGGAGGGAGGTAGGTAGCTTGGCAGACTTCACGAAAAGATAATAAAGGTATATAACGGCATACTCACGTCTTTGTATATGTGACGTGTATTTGATAGTAATAATTTTTTTCTCAACAACTTGATCACATTCATAAGGTTTTGCTTCAAAACAGCGACATGACTACATCGAGATATATGTAAAGACGCGTTGCTATCAGTATTGAAGAACGGCAAGCGGTATATCAAAGTGGTAACTGATACTACTGAAATCAGGGATGTTATGGATGTGAAATTTCGGATCTGGATATGGATACGGATATATTAATAATATTATACCGGTTACGGTTACGGTTACGGATATTAGATGATTTACGACTTGGAATTGAAATATAATGTATTTATTTACAAGGTAACAGTTGACTTTATTTCAAGTTATTATGCAGTATTATAATCACACAAAAAAACAGTAGCCTTAAAAAGTTAAATAATAAAAACTGTCTAAAATTGTAACGACGCAGCTAGTGTATCGGCTCGGCCGGCGAGCATTTGTCATGACGTATTTTATTTAGATTCTGCCGCTATTCGAAATTATCCGAGACCTTTTTATCGGATTCGGTTACGGATGCGGATATATTTTTATTTCGGATATCCGATAGTTTCGGTTACGGTCACGGAGCTCCATAACATCGCTGATTGAAATGACAATAAAATAAATAGAAAATAAAATAAAAGTTATTTTTTCACCGCGTAAAAAATGGCTTCCTACTTACGGTCCTCTAAAGATATTGTTCCGTACCAATGCTCTGGGGTTTATAAAATTGATTGCAGCTGCGGTAACTCCTATATTGATCAAACAAAACGGGTTATCTCGGAACGGATAATAGAACACTTAGAATAGAACAGCGCAGTTAAAAAGAACAACCCGAAGAAATCTGCTTTATCACATAAGCCGGTTCAAATCAATAGATTGAGTTGCATAACCGGGTTATCTCAGCTGAAAGTTTAGTAAGAGAAGCCTTTGGGATGATAAAATATCTCAAAAATTTTAATAGGAAGGATGGGTTCAAAGTAGCTCAAGCGTAGACCCAGTGGTCAGTTTGTGCTGGGTGGAAACCGTGTCAAGTTCAGTGCATAAAGATCGCCAAGAGTTTCACCCCGCCACCGCACTCTCGCCGTGACCATGATCCATGTAATAGGGTCGAAATAAGAGTAAAAAACACAAAAATCGTGAGTACCCGTTATAGTTAAAATTATATTTACCTTTTTAGCCATCAGTTTTTATATTAGAAACAATTTATGACAGTTACAGGTAGCACTGAAAATAATATTTAGCGGCTCAATGAAGGGTATGAGCGTATTAGTGATTTCATGATTATAGCAACTGATAAATTTAGAATACAATATGTTCTGCCTAAAGTATATAATTAAGATTTTAATTGTTCGATGTCTTATAGTACGGGTAACTTGCGCAAGGAGGATTTCTTACCGGGCGGCCGGGCACCATTCGGGATTACTTTAATCCCCTATTTAAACCTCTTCAAAAGAAGCTTTGCTGTTTCCAGCTAAAAGAAAATTCTTAAAATATTTTCCGGACATTGTTAGGAGCATGATTTTACCAAGAATTTTATATCAAGATCGAGTGGTCCGTCTTTTGTCATCTAGGAATCCAGGAAACATAATTCTAACCTTTGTAAATAATACTGATACTTATCAATACTTCATCACTAGTACGTTATCAATAATTTTATAATTAAGTATACTCTGTTTTATGTTATCGAAGGAAGGTTTTTCCAGTTTTATGACAAATAAACTTTATTATTTCAAACAAACTATTCCAATGACTATAAAACCCCAGAAAAGTTTTACTACCCTCATTACAGAACTATTATACGAAATTTCATCTTCTATTTCACGGAAACAGATCCATTTCCCAACAAAAAGTATATTACATACCGACCTATAATATAGAAATGCTATAAATCATCTTTCTTTGATCATTTTCACAGATCACGGATAGACAGGCGGATTAATAGGATACGTTTTGGCTTTTATGTTATTAACCATTTTTACATACACGATACTAACAAAATACGCATGACTTGGGTCTCCATTAACCTTTGAGTCCAAACCAACCTCCAATACTCGTGGTACACACGTCTGGAAGACGCATGAGGCTGGTTCAGGTCTATACCAACCGTATTTTTTTTTTACATATTTTGGCACTTTCCCACGAGTTGAGGCCAACGCTGTCTTTTGTGTTTTAACACAATAAACACTTGTGCTTTTGTGTTTGGATGGTTGGAGTCCACCACTGGTTCCTGTCCAAACAATGTGAGCACCAACCCTATAAGGCGCGCTAGCTCTTTATTATGGTAACAAGCGTCTGAGTAAGACCTCGGCAACCCGCTAACCATTTCTATAGTGCAATGATTTATTTAACGTGCTGTCTAAGAAGTTTTAAAGGATTACTAATCCATCTAGTTTGGTTTTAAGAGTTAGTTAACAGCTTACATAACAAATAATATAATTATGACGTACACAGCTTTATATAGATAAATACAGAGTTATAAACGTATAGAATGTCAATTGATTTTTCAATTTATATTCACTGACCAGCTGCGATTCTAAATTGAATTTTATCTGTAAATCGAACTATATTGGTTGTGATGATAGCCAATCGATTTACATGTGTGTCTCCTGTCCGAAGACCTGACCGAATGGTTAGAGTCAGTTCTCTCTTCTTGATCGGCAACGCGTTAGTTATGCGTTTCGTGTTGTAGATCTCTGTGAATGACAACCACTTCTTCTCTCCCTACCTGTTTATTGCTGGTGACATAAAAAGAAATGAAGCTTGCAACAAAGAGATCTCGATAATGTCTTCAAAGGATTGTGATGTGATGGATTACAGGCATTACCTCTCTCATCCTAAGATACCTTAACTCAACATAGTCTTATAGTTAGATTGTGACTTCTAATATAAATTGCTTATATGCATACTTCAAGAATTATGGAATAAGATGATTGTAAGGCTTATTTTATAACAGACTTTAAAGAAGTCCTCAAATTTTTTTCTCTTTCAACTCGTTTGTTACCTCAGATCTTCCTCATTTATTAACCCGTCCAGAAACTTCCTTTTTTGTTTGAGAGTTTATACTCCCCGTTTTGTCTCACCTAAATTTGAAAAAGAAATACCATCGTTAAGGGTAAAAAGAAAATTCCTTTTTTGTTTGAGAGAGTATACTCCCCGTTATGTTTCACCTAAATTTGAAAAAAGAAATACCATTGTTAAGGGTAAAAAATAGACCAAAATTCACCTTCTTCACATTCAAGTCTTTGTTTTTAAATATTTGTTATATAACATTACTGGAGCTGTTATTGCAATTACAACAAAAAAATTCAATCCATTACATTTTTATATGCAATATAAAAGTAAATAATTATCAATATATAAATTTAAATTCAAAATCATTTATCATGTAGGTATTCTGTAAATACACTTATGAACGTCATTTTTTGCTTCTACCACCGTTTCGAAAAGTGCTTTAACAATGAGGAGAGGAATCTTTTGAACAACACACACACACACATATATATGTCAGAATAAATCGAAAATCAAAGCCGGGACTTCGTGTTCATCACACCGATTCGTAAGAACTGCGCTGTCTAATGAATGTTATAATTACTCTGCTAGGAATTTGTCTAATTGATAATGATTAATGAGAAATATTACAGTGTACGGCCCACAGCTTATCCAGATAAGCCACAGTGGATTACGTTGAGTTTTGTGAACAATGTTGGGTTGTCTAGCATTTCTTCGCTCTTATTGATGTTAGGAACAGGATTAGTGATAAACTAGGGAGTAAAAACGTGAATAAAACTGTTCAAGTTTGAATTGGACTCGGTTAGTTCCGTGCTGTAAATGTTTACAGATTATATCCCGCTTCCTCTAGATTTACATTTGGAATTTGATCTGGGATTTTTTTTTGTAAATTATTGGTTTGTATTTTTTTAGTTCTTGGCACAGTATGGGATGTAACGGTCTCCGTGCGTCCTTGAATTTAACAATCGTTCCCCGTCTGTGGTACATCCTGTCGAATAATTGACGAGACATTGACACCGAGTTGTTTTAATTTTATTTTAATTGATTGAAAATTTTTGTCAGTCTGTCTGGTTATCTCTATGTCCCATTATAACTCGAGAAGGGCTCGACCGAACTCAATGAAAATTGGTATGTAGGGAGAACACAAACATAGGATATATGGAATAGCATAAACCTAATAATTTAACGAACGAAGTTGGAAGGGGCCGGTAGTAGGTTATAAATATTCGTGTTACTATGAGCATAACATATTTATAACAGTTCCCCATATCGACGATTGACTGAATTTGCTGGTGGACTGTCATTGAATTCTTGGGTACGGCATTAATTAAAATTATTAGTGAGTTAAATTGCACAGTATACTCGTAAAACCTCCTTAATGTCGGGGGATAAAAATAAAACTGGAGAAGTACGTGTCGGTCACGTTACTACAGTGTAACTACGTTTTACGACATCAAGGGCTCATCTCGCGAAATATTCACCTTAATAAAAATGTACTCTAGAACCCTGAGGCTCACACATGGTGTTAAACATACTCGATTATTCAGTAAATCTTCTGTTCGAGGGCCGTTTTCTTTGCAACAATATTTTTTACAAAAAACCAAAATTAAAAATAGATCAAAGTCGCTAAAGTTAACTAGTAAACAAAACTGCTTAGTAATTTTCCAAATTTGTGATACGAAATAGATTATAATTTGCTTCGATGAAGGAAAACATGCCGAGGAAACCTGCATACCTGTGTGTTCTCTATAATGTTTTGAAGGGTGTGTCAAGTCTGCTAATTAATAATCGGCCAATGTGCTGGATTATGGCCTTAGCCCCTTTCATCGTCTGCGGCGACCTGAGCACAGTGTTGTAATGACGAAGGTGTAAGGGACTCTACCTTTCCTTAAGTCGAAGCATTCCCCCCGCTCATGTGCACCCTGACGAACAATGTACCGTGCCTCCTGTTTAAAGTCGCTAAGTTCTGTATCATTGGATGATATCTCGACAATACTCCTGCTTGATGTATGATGAATGGTGTTTTCTGTTACCTACGCTCCTAGAATCAACCGTGATATAAATATATGTGTTTTGAATGCTGTTTTGGAGAGCCGGTAATAAAAAGGTCTTCCGGCATTTTAACGTCCGTCGTTTGTAACGTCCATTGGTGTGACCACTTACCATCAGATGGCCCTTCTACTTGCTAGTCTGTACTTTATGTCATTCGTAGGAAATTATGGGTAAAATTCAAATACAACTAAATCTGGCTTATTGTGAACAGTAACTTGATAGCGGTCATTCCGATAATAAGACTTCACGAACCACCCAACCCGAGAATAAACATTTATTTGTCGCATAAACGTCTCTGTTGGCCTTGGATTGAAACTGGAACTTTAGTTATGAGGGTCACAGCTAAAGCTATAGGGACGTCAAGGTTATGGTAAAACAGATATCATTTGTCTAAATTTACCCGCAGATAACAATAAAATTTGAAATTATAGCAAATTACACTGAATATATTTTTATATCGGCAATCTTCGCCCTTCTTCGTGATCCAATTGCCGTCGTTTAGTTGCATGTTCAAATTGGATGATATCAACAAAATAGGCACTCGAAAAATATCACATTAAAAACGAAATAAAAGAGTAAAATTTGGGTTTAACTCCGAAACACCATAAACAACTTGACGACACAATAGTTTATGACGAATCAGTGGACGGCGTGACTAACTGATCGGAAAATTAATGAGTGAGGGTTACAAAGAGCGTACGTGTGTGTCCAAGCTTACGTTATTTATCGAAGAGTTTATAAATAAACTTACCTAGGCCTCCCTTATCGAATATTAGCTTGCGAACAATGTTATCCGGGTTCGATCCAACGCGGGGATTATATAAAATAATTGATTTATTTATATTTTTTTCATTAACAGCTGCTAAAATAATGGGTGCGTTACATGCTAAGTACTAAGTAGGAAGGAAGTATAGCCCTTATGAATTATAAAATTCAATTGGAGTAACAATACGTGTCGTTCGCTTTATTTTCAGTCGGCAACGCGTCGGTGACACCATTGATGTTACTGATGTCTATGACCGATGGTGACCATGTATCCTTAAGTGGCTTGTCTGCTCTTAAGCTGCTTGCTCGTGAGCTGTGAACGCTTCGAGACCCAATGACAAAGTGCTTCAGGCGTCGACGTCGTTACTTCCTGTCACGACACGTCACGCAGTGTTACCACTGAGAGCGACGGCCCATGCGTGGAGAATTCGGGATTCGAGGGAGACTTCCATACTCGGGTGGTTACTCGAGGGGTCAATAGCACCTTGGTCACAAGCTCTGCTCTTCTTGCGGCCCGTGTTTCTACCGTCTTTTATACTTTTCAACTGAGGTTATTAGTGTTATTATTTATTTTTTGTTGTTATTTTCCTAATCTTTTTCTTCAATTTCTAACACATTCACTTAACGCAAAATAACACTTCTCACAACACAGCACCAAAGGATTTTCTACTATAACTGAAGTAAAAACTTTATGAATTTATTAGTATGGAATTATCGCCTACCCTCGCTTCACTCCGAAAAATATGCCTTACATTTACAAATAATATTCGCATCCAACCCTATTGCTATTTAATATATGCCGCATTTTGTTGTTTAAGGGATAAAGTCTCCTAGTTATGAGAATTAGAAAATTACTGATCTATTGCAATAGCTGAAGGACAGGAAACAAAACTTTGCTTACTGAATGACCTCTGAAACATTCAGTATGTTTGTATTAACTTCTCATTGCCTATTAATAAAAAAAATACCATTACTAGCTATAAAATGCAAAGTTTTATCTATATCTGTTCAGTGGCTCCTGCCTAAGACGTGCACAAAAATAGAAATAAACGTACAGCAATTTAGATTCATATGTTTTGGTCTTTTTTAAACCCAACTTTTTTATTAGTTATTAGCCAACAAACGAGCAGACGAGCCACCTGATGGTAAGAGGTCACCGTCGCCCATGGACGTTACTAAGGCCAAAGGTATCACTGATGCGTTGTCGGCCAGGAAATGAGGAGAATGTTATAAAGAAAGTACTGGCTCTCAAGCTAATTACCTACCTACCTACCTACATTAAAATATTCAATTTCTGTACAATTTACATCACATTATATTTTTATTTTAAAATTTATTTCTTTACCCATCGTTTAGTATAAATGTACCAATTTAATGTCTATAAGCATTCTCTATAAATCAACTCTTGGTGTCCTTCATAATATATAATAATAATTATTAATTGAAAACCAAATATGTACCTGATAGTTGTGTATCTTGTGGTCCCTGAGGTAGTCGAAACTGTGTTTCAAGGATCAGCGTTTGCTGTTGTTGAATGAAACTGTTGTCCAATTTAAGAATAGCTAACGAGTTGCAATTGCGTGCGTGTGTGCGTGTGTGTGTGTATGTGTGTGTGCATGTGTGCGAGTGTGCTACTGCGTTTATGTGTGTGATAGTGCGCGCGTGTTTGTGGGTATAATATGCTGTAGGCATAAACTTAGTTAAATCGGCTATTAAATTAATATCAGCCTCCTCAAAAATTGAACTTGGGACCCTTCGCTTGGATAAGGGTTACAGTTGAATGGAAAGATTTAATAAAACACTAGTAATGAATCCCTTTGAGCCGCGACGTGGTTGTCCAGTTCGCTGCACATTAGTTAACCGGGTGTTCAATGGCTTATAAATAGCGTATAAGCCTATTGTTTATGAACCGTAATCATTCTAATAACATATCTTCTTATTGCAGTATCGATTTTTGGAAGCTGCAATAATGTACACAACATAATATTAAAACAAAGATAAAGGATTGATATTGGTATAAGCCCCACAAGTTGAGTCCGTAGAAATTTAGCTTAGCTTAAAGTAACGCTCGACAACGACCCCACCGGATGGTGAGCGGTGATGAAGTGTAACATGTTGAACGCACTCACTTATAAACTGTTAATGTGTAATGTAGAGAGTAAGGTTTGGAACCATGCCACCTATTTCAAAAAATATTTTACCATTTGAAAGTTACATTATTCCGGATGGGCGTAGGCATCATATATAGATGAGCTTTATAGAGGCTTTGCTTCGGAGGCACCCACGCGTTCGTATACAATCTGTGCGGATCTGTGCGTTGCTGGTCTTACGTGCAAACTGGATGTCCACGGCATATTTCCTCGCCAGTATGTATGTTGTTGTTAAGTATGGACCTAACTCTCTGCTGCAGCTCTGCGGTTGAAAACTTCACCAGGCTTCTTCCCCGGATTGCAGCAAGATGCAACCCTACAGACCATGAATCTTTAGCCTCAACCCAAATCTAAAATCGATATTTCATGTCGTATTTTAAATCAAATAATACTCCTCTAAAATAAACGGTTTTAGGAGTAAAAACCGCGATAGCTCGGAAATACCGTATTTTTCCTACTACAGACTTAGCAGCAGTAACCAGTATCGCGGGTAGAATCAAAATACGATTTGTTCAATATTCCACAAACGCTTGTTTACAACGGAAGGGAGTCTGGGAATTTAACCTACACTGTGGATTGGTTATAAATTAGCGATAATGGATCGGATGTCGAGATGAAATTAAAAGATTGAATTATTTTCATTGTGGAACTCAATAAAAGATTCAATATATTTTTATAAAAATATATTATCCGTATGTATATTATTAGACTACCTCGCAGTTGAGTTGGTAGTGACTTTGGTTGCCGGATGAGGGGTCTCGGAATCGATTATCGACAGCGGACAGACAAATGGTGATTTTGTGTTTGGCCCGTCATATTTGTGTGTGGTCGTGCTGCCCGCAATACAAAAAAGCCTCAAGTGTGTGTGCAAAAATATGTTTTTAGATCGCTCTTAAAATTTAAACTTTAATTGTTTCGCATAATTTATTAAATGATTTACGACTAGGAAATTTTTTTATGTATTTACAAGGTAACAGTTTGATTCTATTTCTATTTATTATGTAGTATTATAATATAATCACAGAAAAAACAACAGCCTTAAGAAATTAAATAATAAAACTGTCTAAAATGAAAACGACGCGGCTAGGTTAGGTTACGGAGCTCCACAGCATCCCTGTTGTGTATTTATAAAGGTTCTTGGTTAATTAAATCAGATCTATACCAATAATCGCTTATTGCCGCGTGTATGAAAAGTCATCACTGGACGGCTCGACCGATTGGGATGGGATATGGAAATATGGGGATTAATTTTTATGTTCATAATTATCTGGACAAGATTGGCATTGAATAATTTTTTAAACAAACCATTGGAAAACTGGGAAATTTAGATGGTAGTATTTCTGTATGAAAATCTTGTTAAAAAGTATACCGTGTCTGTTTAATAAAAAATATGATGCATAACCGTTCTCAGCGAACTGAATTACTAATTAAGTGATATCTTAATGACGCACTGCGCAAACCACTGAAGATAGGACATGTTATGAACTAATTATACTTACACTTATTTTGCTAAGCGAACTTCTCATTTATTTAAATAGTAAATTGCTAGTAAAGTAACATTTATTTGTGTCAGTATTTATTACTTAAAAACCAATAATTTCTGTGTTCTACAACAACTAATCAACGACTAATCCAAAGTTAAGTATTAATATTGATAACATTACCTTTAACAGTAACATAAATGCAAAAAAATTAAAGTTTTTATTACATTTAAAGTTAATGCTAACACGTACCAACCTTATGGTAAGTGGGATGAAGTCTCAGATGTTTAACTCACCAACTTGTAAAAGTACTTTCCTCTGGAAGATTCGCACATCGTAAGTAACGAGGTACCGCGTTGAAAGATTTTATGTGATGTGCGAGTGGAAGATGCAAATAATTAGGGATGTTTATTTAATGGAATTGCTGATACGGATACGGATACGGATAAATGGATAATATTTTACCGGTTTCGGGTACGGTTACGGATGTGAAATTATTTCGGATTATCCAATTGTTTCGGATACTTTCGATTACGGATATTAGATGATTGAAGTATCGAAAATAAATTTATAATGCCTTTGACTTTTAATTTATTTCTAGGTGATATCTGCTATTGCAATCATAGAAAAGAACAATACAAAAAATGAGGACGACGCGGCCATAGTATCGGCTCGGCCGGCGAAAACCTGTCGTAACGTGTTTCATTTGACTCTGTCCCTATCCGAAGTTATTCGAAACTTTTTTATCGGAGACGGTTACGGTTCCGGATATATTTTCGTTTCGGATATCCGATAGTTTCAGTTGCGGTTATGGACCTCCATAATATGAGTACAAATAGTCACCATTAGAAAAACTAAGTATTACATTTATTTAGTGACACCTCCAAGTAACCGGCTCTTTCTACTTTTAGAGAATTCCGCGCGACCAGATCCATTTGACAGGATGATATGTATCTTTATTTTTATTATATAAAATAAGTTAATGCTTAACAACAAACCCACCTGATGTTAAGTGGCGATGAAGTCTAACATGTTGATCGCACTAACTTATGAAAGCCTATTCACTCTCTTCTTGAAGACTCCCACGTTATCTTAAATTATGATCCATCGTTTAAGTTCCAGATATACTCAGATTCACCTAAATCTATTCAATGGTTGAAGTGTTATACGTGTACACACAGACAGATAAAAACTCCAAAAAACTAAGTTTTAGGCTCATTGATAACATAGCCTACTTACATTTAACTTCCCAATAGTTACTACTACATTACAGATTCGGCTTATTTAATTTTTAGTTTTATCATTAGACTAGTAAAGTGAACCTGAAAAACTAGGTTAAGAAATAGTACATTACATTGTTTTAAATTGAATGAAATTGATGGAAATGAAAGGAATTTAAAATGTTAAGCGATTCTTACTACAATACATTAGAGAAAACCATAACGAAATCGATTAAGTCTTTTCTCAGATTAGCGCGAACTAACGCACAGACAAACAGACACAAATTCTAACAACAATTTTTTTGGGTTCTATTGCGTTAATAAAGGCCCGTGATAATAGTTTTTCTCACATATGCTTCATGTACAGAAAGCAATCAGTTAGAATATTGGTATATGTATAGGTGTTTATTGCAAGCAGGCCGAAATAGAGTTAATTAATGAATGGATAAAATGTATAGAAGTTATGACAATCAGCTGTTCATTAGTGTTGTCACAGGGGAAAAGGATTCAATCAATCATTTATACTGAAATAATAACAGGATGCCTACAGAAGCTATTAATGTTGGTATACAAATTACTTGTTTTTGCCACGTCGTGTTCAGAAAAGATTAATTGCTATGTTTTCACGCTAATAACAGTCTCTTGTGTTCAAGAATCAAGGCTACGTGAAGCTGTAATTGAAGATAAATGAGGGGTAATTTATGTAAAGTTGAAATGATACAGAAAAAAAAAATTATGCAGTTATTAATTTTTATGACAGTTTTATGTTGGCTCCTTGGGAGGTTTGCGTTGCACATGTATATATAAGATAAGTTACAGAAAAAATAAAAAACGCTTGATAAAAACGAGTACCAATTGTTTTGAGTGTTTTTATTATTTCTGAAAAGAATCAGGTTTCCAGAAGCGAAGCGTGAACGGGCCGAGTCAGTTACTAACGCAAAAAAATATATATTTCGTGGGCAAGATAATACATAAAAGTAATATTGAAAATACTTTTATGAAAAATCCGCAAATAAGCTATGTGATGGTAAGTTATCATCACCGGAATGGCCATAACAATAGGGGCATTATCGATGCATTTCTGCTTAGACGGAAGCACTAAACTCATTTATTAGCAGTATTTAATTCTGTAAGTAAACGTTCAAAATACATGTTATATATCTTTATCTTATATATTTTTTGGACATGAGTTTAATATTAAGCCACTTTAAGTGCGTTCTGTAACTGTGAGTAGAAAAAAAAACTCCTCGGGAGTTACTTGCCGCTTTTTCTTCCGGGACCACTCACGGTAGGGATTTGTTGAAGCGATGGCGTTGACGTTCGAAAAGTGTTTGTAAAAACCAACTTCGAATAAAATATTATTTCATTTCATTTCATTTAGTTGGATGGTAGTAGACGGCATCTTACCATTGCGAACGAATCAGCATTAAATTATTAAATCGGATATAGAACCCATCGGTGTGCAACAGGTGACACCTGGCGATCGCCGCGTCCATTATACGGCTTGGACTCAAGAATGACAACCCCATAACCCAGTTGGTGGTGACCCTGCCCGCCGAGCTAGGGGTCCCGGGTTCGACTCCAGGCAGAGGCAGATATTTATGTGACAGATAAATGTTTGTTCTTGGGTCATGGGTGTGTGTAATGTCATATTTGTGTATGTCCATGCCGCCCGTAACACAGGGAATCCTAGTGCGGGGATGTGAGTGTGTAGACGTTTAAAACAAATAGGATAGTCTTTATGTATAAAGTCAGTATATTATTTCGAAAAAAGAAACGATTATCTACATACATGCTAATAGCCTGCTATTCTAAATAATATTTTGGTTCTCAAAAATGATCTGTTCTTTATCCCATTAGGGTGCCTTAAATTAAATTAAAATTAATCGTTTTGAGGTGTATTGTATGTACTAAAATACAATACATTTTTGGATAGGTGTATGTAAACACAAGGTGGAGTGTCAATTACTGACTTGAGCAGTATAACGTATAATTTTTACATTAATAACTAAATTAATAATAACAATATGACACAAATTGAAAAATGTTGACAATCAATTAGCAAACATTGTACGGATATAATCTAAGGTTTGGGTAACTTAAATTTTCAGTAACTAGCCACGTTTTATGCTATGGAGCCCATTGCCAAATACATTATTTTCCGTATCAGAAACAAAAAGATTAAATGCATCATGCACTCATTCATATCTGAGTCATTCTTATTTTAATTCCGCTCAGTGAATCAAAGCCGTAACCAAAATCATTTTCTTTTCAAGTTAAAACAAACGGAGCAGCAGAATTTATAATTTTGTTTCATCTCTTTCCCTCTGATGAAGTCTTGTTGTTATCACAGAAAGTTTATGTATGCGCGGCACTTCGTAACTAAGTTTATATGTATGCTATTTGCATATTAACGAGCGGTGTAAGAACAGATCGAGTGGAAACGAGTTAAATTGAACCTTATGTAAGTGTTATAAGATGCTCAGTTGCCAGTCATATATTGATTAATGCGCTCTGCGGGTCTTATCTTGCGATTATAGGTCGATGGGCTGGAGAATACGGGACAGTTCGGATAGAGTGAAGGTTGAACTCAAAGGTGTCATACAGGTTGTGAAATTAGCAATCTATAATTTTCATTATAAAAGAGCGAACTGAGTGATTAATATATCAATTCCGTTACAAGAAACTGGAACACTATTAAAACCGTTCTTTGTATTTTGATAACTCATATTAGAGGTAATTTTTTTAGATATTTTTTACATTGGAAACTAGAACTTTTGCCACGGAACATGAGAGGGAGTAAGAGTTTTTTTGTACCAAAAGACATTCAATTCATTATTTACAATTCATAATAATTCCAAAAGTATACTTGTCAAAATATATAATGGAGTTAATATATGTAAAATTTATAAAATAATTATTATTTTTTTTGGGTGCGAATACTATTTGTATAATTAAAGATAATTTTTTCGCAACTGAATTGACAGCGGAAAAGTATAGAAAAAACTTATAGGAATCCTCCTGAGTCACTCGCTCTTGACAGCGCAGTCGTGATTTTATGATGCTGCATCTACTTTGGATAACGCAGCCCTCGCTATGCACCTCTATTAGTTGCGATCTTCAGCATTACGAGAGTATTGGATAATGAATTTGTGTTAGGGCTTCTATCAGAACTGTCCAACGTATAGATGATCGGCCGGGTGATCGCTTGCCTTCAATTTATCCCCTCCATCCCATGTGTTGATTGCGAATAATATGCCCGAAATATTTGAGAATTTTCCTGCCACAGAGATTTAAAAACAATACCAAATGACCACTTGAAAATATGCATTCAAGATTTACAATCAGTAGATTCAAACTTCCATGATAAAGTAAGATTACTTTGGAACTAATCAACTATACTGGATATGTTTGGTGTTCAAACGTATATGGACGATAGTGACGTCAATAGCCGACAATGGAGCAGACGGGCCACCTGATGGTAAGTGGAAAAGGTCGCCTAAGGACGTCCATAATATCGGAGGAGTTACCAACATATTGTCATGAAGGAAGATCTCGTGTATTATTGTATTATAAAACTAGGATGAAATTGTCGGCAATGCCCTTGGTGTTGCGGACGAGCCCCGGTTGCAATGACTATTTACGATCATATGGACCGACTGCTAGTTTGGGTGCTGTTGACATTAATTAGTTTTTGAGTATACAGTTTATTCTCCTTTCTGTGACTAAGTTGCGCAAATCCCAAGAGTGACATCGCCAATTAAACACTGGAATAATAGACTGAATGAATTTTCACCACCAACTCAATAAATCAACTTCAAAATGTTAGTGATAACAATTTAACTCATATTTTTCTTACGCTCAAATTACGTCCAATTGAATTTGCCCGATCATTCGATTTGCCCGATGAATTTAATATTATGAGCCGTTCCTTGATATTCGAATCGGCTACAATTACGTTCAATATTAATTTCATTAGTAATTCAATTTAGAAATGATAGGCGGATCGTTTTGCGTTGATTAATATTTGGATTATAATAACGTACTCATGACCTCAGTACGTAATTGTAATTGATGGTAGATGTCGATGTTTTAGGGGGTAACAGACTCCATCCTTCAGAACAACGATACCTTTGCTCGTTGTTTTGATGTTATCTGACGAGCGAAGACTCTCGATTCGATTCTCGATCGAAGCAGATGTGAGACATTTTCATGTTTTATTAGTATTTAAGAATATTGTTATTGATAAACAAATTATGGTTGGATACATTTTTAATGGAGGAAGTTTAGGTGCGATATAATAATTACCAACTCATTTAATATTAGGCGGTCTGTAGGGTAATCCGAAACGAGTATGCATTGAAAATTGTACCGTCACGCAGAAATCGAGACACTTGGCAAAACTATATTTAGATGACCTATATGGTTACAAATTCATATGTTGATGACGCCATTTTTGGGAAGCTTTCCTCGATGTAGATCTTGATGTCTTTCATACCAAAGTGCCTTTGAGCTTGTCCTCAGAACCTTATTTTGGAATTGTGTAACTTGGACGTTGTTATGTTCGGTATAACGTTATTGTTTAGCATTAGAAATTAATAAAGATGAATGTCCTTTTCATTTAGAGGCCAAGAAGAAGTTTTAATTAAAAGTTACATTTAACTTCACTAACAAATTTCAAAAGTAAGAAAACCGTTACTGAATGGCTGTTACAATCAAATTATAACAACACAGGAAAACTTTTAAATGGCAATTGACAAAAGTTAGGGCACACATCAACATACACACACAGAAACCTTGTGTTTGTTATCTTGAATATTATGACGTAAATATAGAAGAACTTTCAGGATAAGACTGCTTGGACATGAGTTTAATATTAAGTCATTTTAAGTACGTTCTGTAACTGTGAGTAGGAAAAAAAACTCCTCGGAAGTTTCTTGCCGCTTCTTCTTCCGAGACCACTCACGGTAGGGATTTGTTGAAGCGAGAGCGTAGTTTGTCGTTCAAAGTGTTTGTAAAAACGACTTCGAATAAAATATTATTTCATTTCATTTCAGAAGAGCGGGGGCAATATGAAATGCTCAAACGGTGGCTCCAACACTAAAAGTTAATGTATATGTGTGAACTGTTAAATACATTTATTTTGTTTTTTTTATTTATTATATTTTATCTTCACACGATTGCAGGTTAATATCAAAAGTTATCTTACTACGATTACAATCAAATTAACAGTCAATGGTGATTTCAACTGAGCAGCGACTCAGAGTAACTTTGCGGAAACTACCAACTTAAAATCAATAATACGCAAGATACGCAATCATACCTTTGACTTCCAGTTGCCAAGGGCATGTTACTGTTTAAGTTTGAATATGATTTTTTTTACTAATTACGACGCAGTCGTTTGAATTTATTGCACAATGAAACGGACATATGAGGAAACCTGTGTTTTCAAGGAAAGAGATTGCCATGTTTTCAAAGATATATGCAGTCCGGAAATTCGACCCTGGCCAGTGTGATGAACTTCAGTTTTAACCTTTCATGTTCTGAAAATGATGAATAGGAATCGTTAGGACATCATCATGTGGGTAGATTTTTCAATTTATCACACAGAAATAATCTCTAAAATTCAATTTCTTTATTTACGGCATATGTATTCACGTCTACATATTGGGTCTATGTGCTATTTCCCTTCGAATTTAAACTTTTTGTAGACACACAGATAGACAAGTACACGTGTTACACAGACAGACGAGTGACCAAACGGAGGGCAGTCGTGTGACTGCCGTGATAGATAGACGGACAAGCTGACAGAGACGGACTACGAAAACGAATCGGAATTGTGAATATGAGGTCCGTTTATATACTATATACTGT
>PDGT01000066.1:841337-878490 GCA_003671415.1 Megathymus violae | reverse complement strand
TATATATATATATATATATATATATATATGTACACTGGTTAATGAATATTAATGATATTTTGCAGGCCACGATTAGTATGAAAACTTCGCCCGAAGTATAAATCCTCGAGTTTATCCAGACGGATTCACAAGTAAACGTTTAGAAATAACAGGGACAACACAAAAGCGTTCTCTTAAATAGACCAGACATCTTGGATTAATAAATAATCTCTTAGAGAGCGTGTATTAAATAATTTATGTTTGTGAATGAAATTCCAGAACACAAGTCCTGGCATTTACAGTACCGCAGTGGATTCAATACAATGTGCTCGAGGATTTCAAATGATGCAAATTAACTTATTGAAGTTATTTGCGCTTTTAAATTTCAAGAAAATATCGTATTAGAAAACAATATTAGAAATTTTATAATGCAAGAATTTACTTATTTAAAATCCACGTTTTTCGATGGCATTTAAATAGGATGCTGAGATGCAAGATAAAGCTTTCGCGTCTATTTTGTTATACGGTACTCAGGTGAACAGAGAAGAATTAGTGAAAAAGAATTTGAGTTAAGAGATTTCCTCACTTCATAAGATCCTACTCTTGTTTTAGAATCATAGAAAATTTAGTTGGTAAGTTTGGGCGCGGTCGGTGGTTGGATCTTCATGTCCTAGTTGTTAGTTGTCGATAGCAGATCTACTGTCATGTCGGACATTTTCGAGCCGCGTGAGAAATTTCTGCAGTCCGGTTGAACACTTATAGCTGCACTATCTGTAAGTAGTAGAACAGAGAAATATACTTTGAAACTCCTCAATTTCGAGAAACACGCGACAATAATGAGTAAGTGAGTGTTTTATTTTGATTTCTGGATTTGTTCTATGAAGTAGCGATGACTATTTTTGTGAAATATAATTGGATATCGTTTGGTCAATGATTTGCCCGACTTCATTTATACATTTTGAACAAAATTTTGCAATCCTTTAAGTAAAGATTTTTCAATATATGTTTTTAACTATCATTGCCACGCCGTTAGGGCGTAATATAAGCGTGTGTTAGTGGCTGTATACACACGTACGCACACATAAATAGGCGCGCTCACGTGGATACCTGTGGACGGACCGCGCTATGCGTATGGAAATGGCATTCTCTCGTCGATGGACTTTCGATGCATTAGTGTAATTTTTGATTTCAAACCTTATTTTATTCGTATCAGTATAATATATCTGTATTTCCGTCTATCTACCAGCCTTTCATAGTCCATTGCGGGACATAATAAAATGTATACTTATTACTAAAGCCGTGAGTTGTGATTGTAGATTCTCTAACACGTGTGTTGTTAAGATAATTTGAAACACTCAACAATATTTTAAGCAATCTCTGAGAAAAAGAGACGATTTTAAGGAAATAATATTTAAATACAATTTATCAGACCTAGAATGAGATGAAGTGGTAATTAAAGATACATATCTGAATTTGTAAGCCAATTGGCGCCCAGTCGGATGGCCAGCAACTAATCGTTCTAAAGAGTACACATGACCGCCTTTGGAATGTTCAGGTAGCACGCGATATTCTCTTTCGTAGAATGATAAAATAATCAGACCAGTTAATAGTTACTAAGTAACGCATATGGTTCAGGGAAATAAAATGGAGTCGCTACGTATGTAGTACCGGCGCTAAAAATTAGCTCTTTCATTCATGTTTACCAGCCCTCAGAAATAATATAAATTATTACCATTGTCCAATTTGCAAGTACACGTTAATGGGGTTCATTAAAAATTTGTTAAAAAAGACAACTTAGTTTTTATAAGTATTATTTTTTTTGTGTAGAATAATCTATGAATATTATAATTTGTAGTTGGTACTCAAAGTTCCGCCAATCTCAAGGTTAATTTTAATACTATTTTAAGTAAATAAACTCTCGACAACCTATTAAAAAAATCTTTTACATCGGGACAAAATATCGGCAAAAAGACATTAACAAGAATTGATAAATAATAATAAATAAACATTTATACACTCACACCCCCGCACTAGGATTCCCTGTGTTGCGGCTGGCATGGACATAGATACACAAATATGACATCACAAACACCGATGACTGAGAATAAACATTTATCTGTCACATAAATGTCTGCCCCGGCCGGGAGTTGAACCCGGGTGTCCACGAGTGGCGATGAACACTAACCTTGCTAAGTTTGTCTGCTTGTTTGTCAAAAATGAAAAGAACATCCTTTTTTAAAGTAGTTTTTAACACCGGCTCATGGAGCTATATGATGAACCCAAATAAAATTCTGAAGTGAGAGCAAATAACATTTTAGTTAAAGCTGTTAACTTATCATATCTTTCATGCAAAGTTGGAGTAAAATAAACAATTGATATTGCTATTCGAACACAATCGATCGGAGCTAGAATAGAACAGAGCGGGATTGAAACATCTAAACACCTCCTTTGTAAGCCACGCGGCGTTCAGTTGGGCGGAAAGCAGCTAATCGATCGAGAGCGAACACCCGACTGCCTTTGAGATGGTCAAACTGTATCTGTAAACAGTTCGAGTGGTCGTATGGTAGTCACAGCAACTAATCTACTCTTTCACGGTTTATTTTATAACTTGGACGGTAGTTAGAGTGGCACAGGGCGCAATATCCCCAACGCGGCGCCGTTGTCTTGTTCGCTCGTCAACAGAGTGCACCACCAAAGGAGCATATAGATAGACTTGTCTCAGAACTGAATGAACTCTACATCCGTGGTCGAGTTGCGTATCGTAGAGTAGATTGATTGATAGAGTTAAATTACAAACTAGAATCTCACGTTTTGTACTGTTAAATAAAATTGTGTTTTATTTTAAAACTAAGAATAATTTCTAAAAACAAAATAAATTCATTGTCGATTTTACGTCTTAGTTGATCATGAAAAATATTTTTAGTAAATCGAATTCAAACTTTTTATATTTCAGTGTCAGCTAAAAGTTCTGTAAAATGCGAGTACGTAGAATAAAGTCGTTTCATAATTCAAGCTAACAACATTAATCTAAATCCAGTCGGACGTAATTGGGTGAGTAAATCAAGTTATAAATCAATTTCAGAACGAACTCACTGTAGCCATGCATCATAGTTTCGCGCAGGTGTTCGCAACTTTTAACACATAATGATATTCGAGAGAATATAAATATTGAAACATCTTACTTGGATCGATTAACTTTCTGTTGTATATGAACTTGTACGTCTATCAATTTTTTTACCTGTGACAGATCTAGTGGATTTTTTAGTTGTCGTCCTAAGTGATAGGAGTAGGTTTGCGTGAAATACTTTTTCATGAGACACCGTAGATAAAAGTCGAAAATTTCTATGAGAACTTCTATAGAAATGTGATTTTCAATTTGACACTCCAGTTCAATGAATGATGCGGTTGTATAGTTATCATATTCAACTAGCAGACTGATTGGCAACGCACAGCCTATCACCGGAACAGAGACATGTTATAAAATAACCATTTTTTAATATTTTCTTCCTTAGTTAATCGAACTTGTGCGAAGTGGGTTCTATTTACTATTCCTTTTTTGTTGTACTCCTTGGAATTTATTTAGTTTTCGTTATACCCTATTTTCAAAAGTTTATATCAAGTCGCTCGTCATCGATAAGGCTTCTTAGATAAATTTCTATTAATTAATTGGTTGTGTGTACACTTCAAGTCACTTGAAAATTATTTGCACTGTATTTATTACGGGAGAGTAGTAAGACGGTGATAACAAAAAATTAACTACATTACATTTACGTCGCTGAGTGCACTTTTAATTATAATAATTTAAAGGTCGCATTATTCTTATTACGAAATGTTAGTATAAATGAGTTTGAATAAAATTGAATATAAGTGTCCTTGGGAGTTTCTTGCTACTCCTTTTTATGGTAGAATTTATTGTAGCAATAGCGGAATTTGAATGCGTGAACTAGGAACAGTTTTAGTCTGCAACTAAATATTGTTATGTATTCACTCATTCTTTTAGCTATATAAAATGTCTTTTTTTTCATATTAAAGTGTCTTTAGAGAATAAATAAAGAAAAATCATGTTTTATTCATTAGTCAACGACAAGTAATATAAATTTAAACGCTTGTAGTTTTAGGCCGTTTCCCTTATTTATGAATTTAAATCAATATCACATAATTTAAGTTTTTAAAGGTGGATGAACTCAGTTGATCTGCACTTGGCTATTATAGTAGACCATGACCTTATTCTTCTTCATAATAATTGGTCTCCTCTCATCCCGAGAGGAGACCTGAGTGCACGAGAGGGACAGTAAAATTATACATTGACATTACATGTCACGTACCCCTGCACTAATCTACATATAATTCGGTGTTAGGTATAACTCCTAGGATTAGTTGTGCGCTTGATAATGCTAATAAACTTGTGATTAATTAATACTTCGGCTCAATTCATAGTTTCATCTTTAAGCCTTTGGGAGATGTACTAGACTGTAGTACTGGGAGAATGCATCGTATTACCCCTGATTAAAATAGGAAAGCTGTGGACCATCGAGTGAATTGGAAATATTCCTCGTGTAAATTGTAATAAAAATGTAATTGGTATATTAACAATTTAATCCAACAAATAATATCCAACTAACGCTCCAAATATCAAAAGAAAAATAGCTTTTTTAATAAGCTGGTTATAAAGTCGATGACCATCTAACGTATTGAAAATTGACCTCAAGAAAAATAAAAAATAAATATATATTACTCCCGAGAATTGTAAAGTATAATTTCATTTTAACACTGCGGCCCACTAATGGTAATTGATCGGTTGACAAATATTTGTTTAGCAAACTTAACCAGTGCAACCAAACATCAAAACAAGAAAAAAACTGACTTACTAATGGCTCTTTCGGCATTACAACGTAAAAAAATAGTTATAATTAGCAGTATATACAATCATAAATAATAAAAAAATACAGTTATTTATATCACGTATTTTTTCAGTGAACTTGCGTCAATACTGTACATCTTTATAAGAATATTTACGAGGTCACAACTATGTATTTTCCGTATTGTCTGATTCATAGCATGTATGTCTGGAAATGAATGAAAGTTAAATTAAATTATTAATATTCACGGCTTGCTGGCTTCAGCTTATTCCTCGCACCACAGTGTGTGGATCGCTCTTCGTAATTCATATTCACATCAGCTTCTCTACTGCGTATTTATTGTGTTTGACTTTACCTTCGGCTGCCATTAATTATGTGTTTTTCTCAATTATTTATCTATGTAATTCTGTTTTATTGTGATAATCTAATTGAACAATAAAATGCTATATAATATGTAATAAAACCCAATAGAAACAACACACTGTAAGTATGTTGTGCCGTGTTAACACAATTTGCCGTGACAATACGAAGTCATAGAGTGTGGTGTTGTTAGGTTATTGTATTTCGATTATTATGTAATGACTAAATGTCACTTGTTAACCGAGCATTATTCACTATGCACCAGTGCGAATTGGTGGCATCGATAATTTACAATCGAATTGTTGCATGTTGTTAAATTGTTTCAAATTTTTTTATAGTTTAATAATTGCTATCTAACGATAAAAACCCAGTTGATCACTTATGAAAAGCTAAGCCTTAAGCGGTTTGGCTACTCGTATTAATGCTTCGTCGTACAAAGTGTAAGCTATACAATTATAATATATTCAAATTCAAAATTATTTAATAATTCAGGTATTTTGTAAATAAACTTATGCACGCTACTACCGTTTCGAAAAAGTGATTTAACATTTAGGAGAAGAGACGGAGAAACTCCTCAGGAAATCTTTTAAAACAACATAATTATGGCAATTACAAAGTAAGTTTTAATCTGCGCGGATATGTTATCGGCACTGTTATTTTCAGGCGTTCTTGTAATTAATATATTCATCTATTTCATAACATCCTTCACCTACGAGCTGTGCTTTAAAACGTCGCTTAAAAGTTTCAACAGTTAACTCACGTATCAACTTTGGAACCTCATTGTAAAAACATATATGAATATGGATAAATTTTATATTTATACAAATAATAAAATTATAACTGATCGCTTTCTGTACATTGACGATATACGAGAAAAACTATTATTAGTGGCGTTTATTAACGCAATACAATATAAAACAATAGTTGTTTGAATTTTAGTTTGTTTGTTTGTGCGTTTGTGCGCGCTAATCTCAAAAACGGCTTACCCAATTTCGTTATGGTTTTCACTAATGTATTGCAGTGAGCATCACTTAACACTTAAAGTAGGTTCAATTGCTTCACTTAATATTTATTGTTAATTTCATGGCAATCTGCCCATAAACTTAGAACGACAAAAATCCACTCCTAAAATAATGCAGGTGATGTGTTTAAGCTTCAACCGTAATTTTTTTGAAGCGAAACGAAGGGCAGTTTGCTAGTAATATAAAAATAATAATAAATAAACATAAAAATAAATAATTTACCCAATGATACCCTTTTAAACAGGCCTGCGAAGTAAAAGATCATCAAAAATCACAAACCACAATCCAAATGAAACCTTAAATTCTAGTACAATAGGATCAAAGTCGTTACCTCGAATACATCTTTATATTTGCTGTGTAAGAATACACAATACTTAACAATACCGTATCACAAAACGTTTCGTACAATCGTAACAAAGTTCCACGACTCGCTGTTTCTATACTTTAATCACACTTAAGTGGTGAGATACCGTGCAATCAGAAGAAACCAATTTACCAAACAAATCCCTGTAATGCCATTTGGTTTCACCTCCTCTCACGGAGTCGGATCCAGCCACAGGTTGAGTTAAAATCGTATTCTGCTGCAGTAAAGATTAAGTAAGTTCATCCATTATTAATACGATGGGCCACACGGGCTGGCGGATTGCAGAGCTATTTAGATATGTGTTCATATTTTAATTATACATTGCATTAAACTTGCGTATGGAACTTTGTATGTTAAGAATATCACTTATGACTCTTTCCGTCATAGACTTAGAGACTTAGGTCTTTCCAGGCGCAGTTAGTTTCGCTGTTTCTTCTGAGTTAAATATGTAATATAACCAAAAAATGAGTTGCATAAGTATATTAACAAAATATCTAAATGAAAAGATTTTGAATCTAAATTTAAATAACTTTAAGGGTCATATAAATAATAAAATAAAACGAGTAAATTAGATTCTATTGCACGAAAAACTTATAAAAAACATTTCTAGATTTGATTAGGAAGTTATAGTTAATAAAATTTTCTTAAATTATATAATTTTAAAGAGGTCGTCAATTTATAGAGTCCTATTTTGGAGGGTATTCGTGACTTCGACGATCCGCCCCGCCGGTCTGCGCCGGGGTTCTTTCTGCTGGAGGTCGCCAGACTGTGTATCTCGGTATTTTTGAATGGCTATAAAAGTTTTTATGCCGATCTAATCTCTTTCGTGGTCCACAGTGAATTATTTTTACAATTTTTTAATTTAAATTTGTTCCCATTTTCAAACAAATACCCATAAATTTGACTCGTACCTTATTACTCTTTGTCCTGAATATGATTATAAAAATACATGTTTAAGATATCCAAAACAAATAAGATCTCAGAACAAACATTATTGTCCTGTCGTCGCATGAATTTACGTTATAATAATAACATTTGTAACTGCGGATCCAACTCGGAACCTCTCATTTGGAAGGCAGAATCATTAGTAAATGGATAACAATAGTGTCGTTTTTGTTAAGCGTATGTATTTTGTTCATGTTTCGAGTTTTAAATAAATAAATACATAAATGTTTACATATTCACACTCGCAATAAGATTTTCTGTGTTGCGATATGTGTGTGAAAGACATCGACTTATACATAAACATACACATTCACGATCCAAGAGCACAAACACTGTTATAAAATGTCTGCCGCGACCAAGAATCTAATCTGGACCCCTCGCTTGGAAGACTGCCACCAACTACTTTTACAATGATATGACGTACTATAGGATTGTTATATTTTATAAATATTAAAGAATCGATAATTTTTGCTTTATGAATTACAGTCGTTGCAAGTAGTTGGACTAGCTATATCAAATCAAATGGAATAGTTCTTATCTGACAACGATAAAATAGTATCTTGGAAGGTTTCCATCCATTATATAAATTATTTATACATCCAATACATACAATAGTACAACTTACATGTTTGTTTTATAAAAAAATATTAAGATTTTTTTTAATATGATGATCTGCATAATAATATTAAAAATTCAAAATTAAAAACGTTCCAAACCACAAACTGTCTCTTTGTTCGGTATGCCTCTGAGCAAAAGCCTCCTCCAACGATTTTCATTGTTGCCTATTTTGAGTAACTCTTTTCCAGTTTGGTCCTGCTATCAGTTTAGTTCGTCTTGCTCGTCAGAAAAGCGCGAAGAAAAACTTATAGTACACACAGAACAATAGAGACGAGTATAGGCAGTTATAACCGACGGGAGAAGATTAGTAATATTGAGCTAAGCGAAATAAAAAATATCGATATCTGAAATCGATTATCTAAAGTTAAGATGGCCAGGAAATAAAATGCGGGATAAAGTAAGAAAGTGGAGTAGGAAAGTAACAGGATGTTATTCCAGAAATAGCAAAGGAAGACGAGGAATGATCTGTAAAAAGAATCACGAAAAATCAACACAGTTTTGGACTTTACGTGATTTGTTGAGAGATTTGTAAATTATTATTAATATTCAGTATTCTTGTTATGTCGTAACAATCAGTATGACGATAACAAAAACTTGACAACAAAACTGGGAAGATAAACAAAGATTGCCGCAAAGTATTAATAAATCACAATTCCTACATGTATATATTTTTTATTTCCTACTTTATTTAGGTTTTTACAACTTCATGATTTTTCATAATGGCTTCGTAATCTCGTCGCTCGTGTGTAGTGCGCAATACATAATGTATGAACTTAATCTTGACCAGTTGTAATTAAAGCTTAGATATTAAATTCAACTTGTTGCAGAAATCCATTTGCTAGCTTTGTTAGTGGGTGAGTTACTAGTTTCTAACTGTTCTGTACAATAGCTCCTTATAAGTACACTAATGGACGCCGGGAAATAAAAGAATGGTACATAAAAGTGACCTCGACCCGATGCCTCGTGTTGGTCGTGAGTGATCGACGGAGCGCGGAGGGTAGTTCTATAAAGATGTTCTCAGTTCGACGATAATTTTATCAATGTGACACAAAATGGCGGACACCAGTATATATAACTTCGAACACTCGCTAACACTTTGTTTTTACGTTGGAAATTTAATACAAATCTAATATCTTTATTATTATAATACATTTAAACTTACATTTTATATATATTTTTTTTTATTTTATAACTATAAATATTATAATATGCATTAAAGCTATCACCTGAAGTTAGAATTAATTGGTTTGGTAGAAGTGAGAATTAATTGGTTACATTTTAATAAATGTACTTATTGTAATTGAGTTGCTTTAGAATTAAAATTGAACGGTATTTCGGTGGAAAATTGAATAACTTTTATTTACAATAAATTAAATCAGCTTCACTAGTAATACCACAGAGTAGACGGAGTATGTAAAGACTACCAAATCATAACCACAGTAAGTACAGATTATATAAGGCGCGAACTTATATTACAACAAATGATTAATTATTACTAGATATTTATTGTATTTATTAGTACATTGTCTATCTATATATAATATTATTTTAACTGATCGCTTTCTGTACATGATGGATATACGAGAAAAACTATTATTACGGTAATAGAACCCGAAACAATCGTTATTAGTATTTTGTCTGTTTGTCTGTGCGTTTGTGCGCGCTAATCTCAAAAATGGCATAACCGATTTCGTTGTGGGATTCACTAATGTAGTGCAGTAAGCATAGCTTAATATTTCATCTTCGTTTCATTTCAAACGGTCCATAAATAAAAAAAAGGTAATAAAACAATATATTTCTAATTGACAGAACGCGAAAGATCCAGTCCTAAAACAATTCAGGTGCTGTTTTTAAGCGTAAGGCGTAATTTTTCTGAAGCGAAGTGATAGCAAATTGCTGATAAATCATCTAATAATATGTTTGTACGGATGTTGCTCCAATCTTTGCTGAGGGAGATATCCTATGATTACGTATACATTTTTCTTAATCTATGAAATTATTCGTTATTTCCTCCGTATAAAATTACTGATTCTGTTGTTGTTAGTTCATAGAGTTACAACTTAATAATGACTTTATTTTATATTTCTTCTAGTAAAGTTAAACTGTATGATCGATGGAGTTATCGTTGTGCAGGTGAACAATGAAATTGGGGGTGAAAACTGAATGTTGCGCTTTTTCAAGCTAAATAAATATTGTTTTTGATATAAACCTTGCATAAACATTTTGCTTTCAAACCGTCTTTAACCTTCGACCATGCCATACAGAGCTTTAGAGACCAGGATTAAGTCAGAATACGTTATGCATTATATGCCAGTGCTCGGACACAAAGACAGATTGAACTACGATTTACATTTGAATGTGTTACGTGTGGATTTCTGTTCAAACAGGCGGTGAAATATTCGCTACTGCTGATATGACCTGGGGTAAGTTTGACCACGTTGCACGATGGTACATTGGATTAGCTAACCACATTTTGGATGTCTAAGAACTCTCGGTACTATAAAAGTTTGTGATAGTTTGTATCTTGTAACGTTTTTTTTTTTTTAATTTCTAACTGTCTTCAAAAAGGAGGAGATTTTCAAATCGTTTGCATTTTTATTTTAAGTTTTCTTAGAACCTTAAAACTCCGTCATTTATTAATCGATTTGAATTCCTTTTCTTTTGAGAGGTTACTTACATACTTCCCGTTTGGATCCACTTAAGAAAAACACCACCACTAAGGATAAAAAATAAGCGATGAAACGAAGAAATTCATGTTCTTAAAATTGAAGCCGATTTTTTTTGTTAAAATATTTATTATTGTCCTGGAACCTTTTTTTTGTTTTTGAGGGGAAAATTTTTAAAAGGTACCTCGTGCCGTGGGAGCGACACCGTTATGTTGTGGGTTATGTGGGATTTTTACCGTACTAACTCCCCTCCCCCCCCGTGACTTTCCTCACCGCTATTTAGAGGACTCCGGGATCTCCATAGGAACGCAGCCGAAGTCTTCCGAACGCGGTGCCCCTGTTAGCTCTACTTGGGAGGGACAACAAGTCGTTCACGCACCATCCGATCGTATTGACGGTACGCGGCCACACATACCGTCGTCCTTCCCGGGATCGCTAGCCGGACGGTTCGAGGTGCCAATCTTACCGCCCGCAACTCCGGAAGTCCTCTTTTAGTCGCCTTTGACGACAGGTGGGGGATACCGTAGCTCGTATTCTGTTCTCGAGCTACAGGGACATTGTCTTGGAAACTACCTTTAAGTCTTCACTATTATCCTTCAAGGGAAGACTATTCTCAACATAAATATACTCAGTATCTGTTTACTAACTGTAAATTACAATTACAGGTCATAAGAAAACAATAAGAAAATACATTACACAGAAACTGTATGTACAGGTGTATGTACAGGAAATCTCTTCCAGCAGATTCAAAAAGTGGAAGTAAATGAAGACAAGAGCAAATTTAGCGAGCATATAATAATTATGACGTTAAATACATAAACTATAATATTATGTACAAATTTAAAAGATATATAAAAATATGTAAATAATATGTAAAATTAGCTAATTAATATGAAATATGAGATAAGCTTTTAATGACGTAACATATAATATAGACAGATATCAGTAATTTACATTTACATCGATTTTACAAATTTATGGAATTCTACAGTTTGTTAAACAGGACACTGAGGTATTTCACTGATTACATAATACATCCTTCCGCTTCGAGGGGTTCCTTTTAATTAACTGAGCTCAGTGTACATTGTTCAGGATTTCATTTTAAATCAAAATTTTCCCTAAACAATGGCAAAGTCATTATTTGATGTGTCAAAAATTTGACAGCCTCTGAAATTATTTAAGAAATAGATATTTATTTCGATTAAGAGATTGATAGACAGAATTTTATTATTAAACATATGTAGCCGTATTGGGGTGGCATAGAATACGTCGTAAGAGGCGACAGAAGCCGGCCTGCTTGGTGATAGGGTTTCGGGTAAGGATTGTATTATCAATATTATTATTATTATTATTATTATTATTATTATTATTATCTTTCCGTTAAATCTGCTTGGGAGCTACCACCCTCCTGCTTGAGTCACCCGCCAAAGGACTCGTGTTCCGGCTCGAGGCTTGAGAGCTAGTCCTTTTTTTCTTTCTACTTCTTTCTCGGTCGACAACGCATTAGTGGCGCCTTTGATGTTACTCATGTCCATGAGCGACGGTGACCGCTTACCAACAGGTGGTTAGTCTGCTAGTTTGTCGGCTATTTACATAAAAAAAATGTTTAGTTTGCTCGATAAGTAAATCATAAGCCTCTTGTTTTAGATTCGTTTCAACATTGTTACCCCTATAATTTCCTTTTACCCCCCCGTAACACTGATGTGTCATTTTATTTTATTTATTTATTTTTATTACCTCTCCGCTCTTACTATCTTTATATTTTACCTTAATAGCTATGAGTTTATGTAATTACTACCAGATTTAGAAAGCTCACTTTTGAAAGAAAGAAGTATTTCATTTGCGACAGTAAAACAACATACATTATGTTGGGGTGTAAATAGCTCATTGTATCCAAGTTAACCTCCGCTCGACGTACACCCCGCTAAACTGACGGCAATATGGCGTCGAATTCCTCCTGTAGGCCGGCACTGTGGTCTGTACCATCCAGTTTAGCTACCTTAGTAGTGGATAACCTTTCCTTAATTAAGTATTAATTTTAATAACCTTGTAATTACATTTGATGCTGACTAAGTGAAACGAATATATATATATATATATATATATATATATTTATACTAACATTACAAAAAGGAAAGCTTTGTATTTTTGTACGTTTGCAACGAATAAACTCAATAACTACTGAACCGATTTTAAAAATTCATTCACCATTAGAAAGCTACATTATCCCAGAGTAACATAAGCTATGTTTATTACTAGAAAAAATAATGAATCTTTGCTAAAACTTCAGTAACTTGAACCTAGGTGTAAAAATGTAAATAGACGAATGTAAAAAAATAAATTAAAGTAAGAAAAATAAACCCTTTACAAATAAATTACTTGAGTACATAAAACTAAAAAAAAAACAAATTTAATAAAAATGTACATATTATAAAAATGGTTGTCAAGTACAAATTTAAAATTTAAAGAAAAAAAAAAACATACCTATGTCCTTTGTAAAGATAAAATTGTAAATATATCTCAAAATTTTTAAAAATAAAAGTAAACCCGTGGGAAGCCGGGGCGGGCTGCTAGTTTTTCATAATTTTGTATAGCTACCCTATTTAATTACATTATCTACTGTAGTAGCTTAATAGGTTGTCTGGAAGAGATTACTAATTAAGAGATAAGACCACCTCTGGTACTTAAGATTATTAAAATATATAAAATATTACATCTAATTGTTTTCACATATTATACAGATATTTTGGTGTAATAATCCTTGTTGCTTAATCCCAATGGTACTCTTACATGGTGGTAGGGTTAATTACCTGGCTAGCTACCACCCCGAAATCAGTCGCGAATTTTCTTTAACTTGTTACGGTTGCAGCGTCCAACAGATAGGTAATTAACAATGTCCCTACTACCTTTGGAGGTCCACCATTAAACATGGGCCAAGCAACGTCCGCCATTATAGGCTTCCCTGAACGACCTGAATCGAATAACCTTTGTATAATAACCAAATAATAATGTTGAATAACCTAATTGTCATCATAGTGAATGTTAATCGGCTTGGAAATGTAATAATTATATGAAGTGATCAGTGACAAATAATCCGAGGACATTGTATACCGAGAAATTCGCATTGTCACTACGAATGACATTTAAAATTAATTCCTCAGATCTTTGCAACGGCATTGAGGTCAATTGATGACCTTTATAAAAGTATTTGCTATAGAAAATATCGATGTCTGCTATTTGTATACATTGCCAAACTAGGTTGATTGTTTGCAGTTCCTGTAGCTCGGGATCAGAATACGAGCTACGATATCCCCTGCCTGTCGTGAGAGGCGACTAAAATGGGACTTCTGGGGTTGCGGGCGGTAAGAGTGGGAACTCGAACCATCCGGCTAGCAACCACCGGAAGGACGACGGTATGTGTGGCCGTGTATCGTCGTTAAGATGGGATGGTGCGGTGTTGTCCCTCCTGGGCAGAGCCCGTCAGAGGCACCGCGCTCAGAGGACTCCGGTTGCGTTTCTGTGGAGATCTCGGAGTCCTCTACTTTGCGCTGAGGAAAATCACCGGGAATGTTCAGTGCGGTAAAAATTCCACAAAACTCGGCGTCGCTCCCATGGCACCGGGCACCTTTTAAAGGTTTCCCCCTCGAAAACAAAAAAAAAGGTTGATTGTTTGCAACCGACACGAGCTGATGAGACAAAAGCTCGATACTCAGGAAGTACTATACTCAATGACTGACGGTAAATGCTTTTGCGCTTCTCAGCTTGAGTAAAACTTTACCTTGCTGAATGTCTCGAGTTGAAATAAACACATTTAATTTCCTCCATCCTTCCAACTGCAGCAGAGTCATAGAGTGCATCAGTCATTTTCATAATTAGTATCTTTGCATGTTCGTGCCGTAACCCGCCGGCATTACGAGTTGCACTATAAATGTAAACTATATTATCCACCTGGCTTCGCTCTGGGGAATTCAGCGGATACAGATTTGTTACCCGGCATGAAGAGTGTCCTAGATGACCCGTAATATATTATCCAAAGATGTTCCCAAACTGGGCTAGGTTTTTATTATTCCATCAACACTGATCCAATGGTAAATTTCTTTACTTAAACTACAACCATTGCACTAGCGTTACTTGCGTAAGCTCTGAATTATCCTGCAACAAAAATATCTAACAGCTTTCGAGTTCTTCATATAGATTCCTTATTAAAAAAGTAATACCGTTCCATTACCAAATGTCATTCTTATGTTATGAGAACGCGACGTCGATCACTTCGATAATGTGCGACAAGGACGTTATTGCATTAGAGCGAGAAAGAAGTGACGTCAAATGAGTAGTTATCCATATCACAATCCGAGTGACATTCTAATAACTCAGATGCGAGATAGGTGTATAGGAAATTGTGTCTTAAACCAAAGTGTTAAGGCTGAAATTGAGTTTTTAGAAACTTATAGGAACTGTTACAACATCAGTTTTCATGCAATTAATTCATGCAGTAAGTTGCAATTTGAAGATATTGAAGAATAATAAAAGTCAATATAAATGTTTTTCATGTAATAGGGAAGTGTTTAAGGCTTACATGTTGATAATTGATAATACCTAACTCTATATATATATATAAAAATGAATGTTTGTCTGTATGTCCTTTATAGAATCGTAAACTATGCATCTGATCATGTGATGATCTGTAGCAAAGTTGTTGTGCGTGAGCTCACGAAGCCCACGAGTTGGTACGACCAATTTTCGACAGATGGCGCCACTGTCATTGTAATTTATTTCATATATTGCCGTGAACTCAAAATGAATTGAATATTTGTGTAATGTTTTTCCTTCAGATTTATTTTAGTCGGTGGCGTAGCAACGCGCGCAGACAACAGCTAGCAATGAATAAAAACTTAGTTTTATGGGCTATTGTTAAAATTTAAAAACGTAATTGCATATTGTATGAATAATTATGTATGGTGCAGTGTATTGTCTGTGGCTGCAAAGTGCTATCTGTCATGTTAGTTGAAGTTTCATATGTTCGGTTTCGGATATAAGCATGAGCCGGATATGATTCGGATATAAGTCTTCTCTGGTATTTTTTAAGAAGGTGTAATGGGAAATTTCAGATTTATATTTAAACGAGGGCGGCATCTTCGGCCTCACGGAAAAATGTGAAAATATGCCCATGACGACAAGCGATGACCAGAACGAATACAGCGGGATTTCAGCAAGCTTTATAAATAATTCACCACTGAAGGGAATCGATGATAAAGTTTGTAATGGCGTGATTTTTTATTTTGTGGGAGAGAAAATATAATTTGGGACAAACATTTTTTATTTCTTCTCTCAGACAAAAACCAAAATATGTGTCATGAAATTCTTAAAATCTCAACTTGTGACGGGTATTTTTGATAAATGTAATGAACTTTTCAACCGAATTCTCGATGTAACCAATAACGGCGGGGTCTACTAGTACAATACAGAGGTTAATTTTCGAAATGTTTGATAATAATGAGATGCAAGTTGATACGTCCGCAGTAAACAATGCTATTGAGGATCTATACCCTCGAGTAGGGAGTGATTGAATTAGCAAATTAAACTGGTCATACGCCGGCGCCGGCACAGCTCGTCAATTCAAACTCGGTTCTAACTCAGTCCCTCTAATATTGTTACTGGATGGATTGATCAATTTGTGTTAAGGGCACATTTCAGGAATTCAACTGTAAATAATGTTGACGTCTCCACACTGGGATACCAATGTTACAGATTCAAAACTGACACGTCATACTATCAAGATCCGAGAACTAAATATCAACTTTTTGAAGTTCAAACATGTCGAAATATAACGAACGTACCAAATATTTAGTCAACAGAGGTTTTCTGACTTATTTATACTTTTCCAAAGTCAGTACTTCATTCCATGAGAACAGCTTTAGAATATTTTAGGTAGCGATTGTGATTGAACAGCAGCAAATAGAATGAGTTAAACCGTTCATTCACAACACAGTTTTTATTTTCATAGGATACTGTGTGTTAAGTCAGTACCGTTTAATAATTTAAAACAATGTAGTACCCTTTTTTTCTCTGTTCCTTACCCGTTTTTGTTTTTTTTTTTTTCGTTGGGGGTGTTTTATTTTGTATATTTTGGGGAAATAGAACATTATACGCACCGTCGGTCCAACAAAGTCACAACAGCTTATTTTGGAATTTTTCAGAACAGAACTTTTAAGATTTATTGCGCATCTGTTGCCTTATTACTGAATTGTAGTAGGTGTGAAATATTTATAAAGTTAATTGTTTATTTTCTTTTGCTATCGTTTCACGTAAAAAGCTTATTTTGAATTATTGAAAAATCCTAATAAAATACATAACAACAAAAGTGTCCTGAATTGTGACTATTGCATCGAAGGTGCGATATGGTGATTACGGACGAACCATGACCGCTGGGCGAACACTAGTAGTATTTTAGGTACACACTATGGCGTATACTATAGTACAACAATGTTATGAATAGACCGCAGTAGGTTAATCAAACTGACTGTTTGTTTTACCCCGTAACACGTAACTATGTTACAAAGCTATCTGCAGTTTGGCATAACCGGATTCTAATTACTTTAACTTTAGTAATACTAGTACGAGCTCGCAACTTCGTTTGCGTAGATATTTCATTAATTTCTTTAATTTCCACCTTGATCGGTTTCAACGCTGTGTTGATAGATCAGTAAAAAAGGGTAAAGAGCTTTATAATATTGACATAGAGATCAAAGTTTGAGAGGTCACGCATACACACATAGATTCAGAGGTAACTACCGTTCAGCTTGTTAAAGCATCCGTTTGCATAGTTATCTGTTTAGCGAGATACATGCACACAATCTTTAGAAGTCCATTAAAAAAACTTTAGCTCTCGTAGCCCGACGATTGGATTCATACGTGTAGTTCAGTGAACGAAGATGGAAGCAATAGTTATTGAGCAGTATCATGTTCCGAAAGCCCGCTAGCCATCGCTCCCAGTTGTTATCATTTGATAGTAGTCGATGATCATCGTAGCATCTGGCGGTATAAGAACATACGCTACAGTGCGCCTCTAGACCCTTAAATTAGATCCATCATAAAATTACACAAAATTGTTTCTAGCCATCTATCATGCCATTCTGACGAGTCCAGAGCACTTAAGTCCATCAGGTATTGTCGTCTTCTGTAGGTCATCATTCCATCAATCTGGTCGGGGAGTATTCTATGCTCCAATTGTCAACCCTCCTCACAATATAAATTACCAGTATACAATTTATTAAAAATAATAAATCCACACCTGCAACTACGAGTATAACAAAACACAGCAAAGTTCATTCAATTAACGATAGAAACTTGAGGGGAGTGCGAAGTAAATAATTGCTGTCACTTTATACAACTTTGTACGACCGCGCAAGTAGTTCCAAGTTGACACTAAGCAGATGTACGGGGGAGCAGTTAGAGCTTACAACAGTACTTAATTAAATTCCTATTCAATTTGGAACACTGCTCGTCCCCTACATATAACAAGGATGCAATGACGTGGGTGAGACAAC
Source organism: Megathymus violae (assembly GCA_003671415.1). Lineage (NCBI taxonomy): Eukaryota > Metazoa > Arthropoda > Insecta > Lepidoptera > Hesperiidae > Megathymus > Megathymus violae. Next base: position 860,130 of record PDGT01000066.1, on the reverse strand, counting down.
GGTCGAAATAATGTTGTAAGTCGAATTGAAAGTTTTTATGTAACTAAATAGCAATCTATCATAACCTATCTATCATAATAATATATCATAATAACCTATCTATCATAATAATGACCTATCTATCTTTACATCTAAAATTTTAACTGATCGTTTTTTCTACATGAAGGGTATATGAGGAAAAACTACTGTCAGTTGTCTTTATTACCGCAATAGAGCCCAAAATAATAGTTGTTAGAATTGTTTTCTTTCTGTGTGTATGTGTGCGCTAATCTCAGTAACGGCTTCGTTACGGTTTCACTAATGTATTGCAGGAACGAGAAAAACCAAGTTCTAAAACAATGTGGATTCTATTTCTAAGCGTAACTTAGTTTTTCTGACGCGAAGCGAAGCGAAACCCCGTCGTTCAACAGGAAGTATTACTGCCTACTGATTTATTTGGAACTATTGTCTGTCTATCTGCTTGTCTGAACATAAATAACACAAAACTCACTGACCAGATTTAGATGATTCTCGGCATATTTGGAACTTACATTATCTCAGAATTTCCCATTCTGAAGTGAGAATAGATTCAAAGTATATTGGTTCATGGATATGTACCAATAGTTTGTATCCTTCAGTTCAACACATTATCTAATGTTTTCCCCAAAGCTGCTTTTCCATAATTTATTTATTTATATTATCGCATTTATCCACAGATTATAAATTTTGTTTTAAACGCCGACAGGATTTATTTTTATTACAATCCCGTTTCAATGCTTCGCGGCCGCCATTTTGAGATCGAAGGCATTGAACCGATGAACTTTTACGGAATCGGAATATAATGTAATTCTACCCTTTTACTTAAATGAACGTTCGAACAGCGGCTGGAGTTCCGTAATAACGGTTTAAATTTAACATTTTTGGACTTCAAGGCTTCAACTTTTTTTTAACATAAAATATGTTAATCCTTGACAACAATCCTACCTGATAGTAAGTAGTGATGAAGTCTAAGACATTGAACGCACCAACTTATAAAAGCCTATTCGTGGTGCATTCTGCTAAGCAATCATCGAGGTTATGGCGAATGGTTCCGGTTATTGAAGATCTCTGGGCTCTGTACATCTGTACATCTAGACTGTGATCGTGGATGGTGGTATGGTTTGTGCCTGGTGCCATCTAGAGTATAAAAAGTATTACATGTTTCGGTTGCAATGTTAGAAAGCGAGTAATAATCGGCTTCTCCGTTTCCATCGTGGCCAGCGACGTGACAGTGACACCTTTTGTATCTACAGCCTGTTCGTTTGTTTCATGATTTACATAAAAAATACGTGATGTTCTACATTATAACACTCTTTGACCACCCTTTTTTTTAATAATAATAAAATTTATTGTTTACCGTTGGTTTATACATAGATCTTACCATACAGACAATAAAGAGTTCTCAACAGTCCACCCTATGGGGGTATACAATAATTTATATGACAAATTATAGGTTAATAAAGTTATTATATATATACAGCTTACTTGTTACATACACCCTTTGACATATTAATATGACATAACAAACACCCATGCCCCGAGATTAAACATTTATCTGTAACGTAAATGACTGCCCCGGCCCGGATCGAACCCTGGATCCCCTGCTCGACAAGCAGGATCCCTACCGACTGGGCTATAGGGTCATCAAATAAACAATATAAATCATACCCTACATCTACAGTTAAAAGGAAATCTAAAAACTTCGCACATCATCTCTTCACGTGGTTTATTTAAAGAATCGTCAGAGATACGGAAATAAAATAAAGTTTTGAGATATTTTATTGGCTACATTTTGTCCCCGGTAACAAATCCGATTTTATTAAAAAAATTCAGACGATTATATGATTTGGGATCTGTATTCAATTCCATGATCTTGAGTAGATTTGATTGAGAGTTATTTGCTCGCGAGGTAAGAGAGCTACATTACTGTTAATGTAATCCAATTTGAGGCCACTACCGCCTAATAATTTATGCGGATAGTAAGGTGTAAAATAACGCAAGTTGTACCGCGGGTGTGATACAGGAGGTTGAAGATGATGTCTTCAAAATTTTGTGCCATTTATTGGCATTGTGATTTTAAATTTATATAATTGTGGACATTATATATTTTATATATTTCGACTCCAATGTAGGATTATCATGACGAGATTATCCGTTCAGTACTGTAGATAAGTTTTGTACAAAACGCAAAAATCGTGAGTGCCGTTTACAGTTAAAATATTATTTCGTCAGTCTTCATTCTAAGGTTCGATGTCTCCTAAAAATACATATTTTTAATTTTGTTGAAATCGTGGTGTTTTCACTAGCTTACCTTTGAAGTGTTGACATCGCGAACACTCATTATACTAGCACAAATATTTATCTGCCACTTAAATGTTTGTCCCGTCCGGGAGTCGAACCCAAAACCCATTGCGCGGCAGACAGTACTTAAAAGCTCGTTGTTATTCAGGCTGGTAATCAGGTAAGCAATGTCAATGTAAATGACCAAGTGAAAATTCTCACCATTAACGATTGAGTAATTTGACATCGTTTTATCGTGCGTTGATAATTAATGTGCACCATGAATGGAGCATATTGCACGAGTTCGGATCGAAACCCTTATAGCTATCCATATAATAGATGAAACGAAGTGAGGGCATTTGGTAATTAGTACACGTGACAATAGTTTCCACCCTTAATGTTTTCTGATCATTCAAAAATTCTGTCATTCAGGTATTTTATAAATACCTACTCATAGGTATATTTGTGCTTCTAAAACCATACCAAAATGTAACTTGAACGTGGAGGAGCACGCTTTAAACCAACGTTTTACAATCACAAAGTATGTTTGAAGTTCCAAACGTTGTGCGGAATCGGTTGTGGCATTATCCTTGTCATCAAAAATAACTCTGAGAACCTAAGATTATCCTTATAACTTAAAATACATTGTATCATATTATTCTTGCCCGAGAATTTACTAAGTTCACACTCCAATTCCTAAATATAGGGTTAAATCCGATCCCAGCGGTGGGCTCCTAATGGTTTGTAGCGACCGACATTGTTTCACTAACTTACAACTAAAACAGAAGTTCGTTATGCTCTGTATTATGTGATTACAACGCAAAGCTCGGTGTCTCTAAATCCGCTTCCAATTCCCTTTGTCTTAGATTCGCGTTTGCGGAATAATTTCTGTTATACTTGACTGCCTGGTTCATGTATACTATGCGATAGAGATTCCGCTTCAACTATAAACCTCGCGTTAAGCTTTACAATTCCGGAACTATGAATATGTATCGTATACAGGTGTATTTTTTTAAAATGTCACCGGTTAGTTTTTGTTACTAAATGTAAAATATATCGCTGAAACTTTTAGTTTACTCAATGTGCATTATATACTGTAATCAAATGTATGCGGTAATGTGTACAATGAATTCGTCGCAATTTATACTAATATTATAAAGAGAGTGCAAATTTTGTGAGTTTGTGTATATACCGAAAGGTAATCTCCGGAAATACGATACATATTTAAAAGTTAAATTAATGTGTACTTAAGTGTTGAATAAATGTATCACAGTGTGTATTTCAGTGTACATACTTCTGTATGGATGCTCTATTTCTGAACGACTTAACAATGATAAAACATTCAATCTAATGCAACTGAGGATATACTTTTAAAATTATATGAGTTTGGTAATAATAAGTAACTAAGCTCGACACCTCACCAGTCACAAGTCAGCATGCGGCCGTTCCTAATATACATACGTGTTCCCATTCCTAAATATATGGTTAAATCCGATCCCAACGGTTGGCTCCTAAAGCCATCGAGCATTATTCTGTAATACTTACTTAAAACAATTAAAATTGTGTACTATTAGGTATTGTAAAGGAAAGTCTTGATCTCGACATGAGCGGTTCAAGTTACAAGTTATATATAAGCAATATATTCCATTTCTCTACCCTATATTTGGTAGCGTTATTAAAATCCCATAGTAGGCGTTAGACACGCCCGTATTCGCTTACTACATTTATAAATATAATTATAATTTTTTTTGTGAAATCCTTTTAATTAACTATGAAAACAGAGCAATATAATTACGCTACTGTAGTAATTACCACATTTTATATGTCCGCATGCTGCGCGCAACAACATCAAACGCACTAAAAACCAGCTATTTTTTGACTTTAAACTTACGACATTGCGGATGTAATTCAGCGAAACTAACAGGTATTCAGGATCTTTTTTACCGATATCTTGACCCAATGCATTTGGATGGTAAAAAACTCGAAAATGGTGTGCAGCCATTACATTTATTACCAGCTGTCGGTTAAACCCCGTAACTAATGAGTATGGTTTATTTTCTTAAGGGTGAGTCAAAGCTAGTAATTCAATTTATTAGTTAGTTAGTAATTTTTTTTAGTAATATACATATGTTGATGTAAGGTAAAAATAACTTTATTCGAATCTTTAGTAATTATAATAAACGTAAAGATAATATTATTCGTATTATTATTAAGGCATTCATATTATTACTGGTCTTATTATCTTTCGGTGAAGCCACCACTAACACCACCACCAGTCGCTAAACGACTGGCTGAGTTCCGGCTGGGAGCTGGAGAGCCAGTACTTTATTTCTTTCTTCTCTATTCTTCTTTCAGTTCAGTTTGGCCTTTGGTTTAAGTAATATCCATGGGCAACGATGGCCCGTTACCATCAGATCACCCACCTGCTCGTTTGTCGGTTATCTACTTCAAAAAAAAAAAGCACATAATTTCCATAAAAAGGGCTCTAAGTAAGTCTCAAGACATGAGATTGTATATAACGTATTGTTCTAAATTAAACTCCGCAACAACATGACATATCTATGAAAGTAGGTGAAGCAAACTAATCTCGCTGTTTTTCGTCAGATATTTTCATGGCCGAGTAATCTGCGGAGCAAAGTCTCCCTGACACGGTATCAATATGGGGATCTCGTATCCATTGTAATCGGTAATCTATAGTAACGTCAGGATAAGCTGCAGGATTTCCTAGCTCAAGTACTGCCTTATTCATAATAATTTGAGTTGTAGCCTGTCCTACATGTGGTAGCGAGAATTTGAAACGTTTAGATTTTGTCGCAATTAACAATATATTGATAGATGTCAACCAATATTAATTACTTGTCAAACAAAAATTTTATTTTGGCGGACCAAACCACTACAGACTATTCCAAAACAAATTAATAGGCAATAAAAAGTAAAAAAAATCCTTTCCAATAAAAAAAATAATCATCGAAATCGGTTGGCGTGATATTGAGTTATACGTCCATTTGTCCAAATTTAAGACATGGTTTTCTCATGGATGCCATTGTCAGAACTGGACCAAACTGAAGTCCCCAAACGGGGACCACCAGCTTTCAAATAAAAAAGAATCATCAAAATCGGTCCATCCAGTCGAATGTTCTGAGGTAACAATATAAAAAAAAATCAGTCGAATTGAGAACCCTCCTCCTTTTTTGAAGTCGGTTAAAAACCGCATCGCAACTTATGTTGCACCGGCTTCTTACTTTTATTTTACAGTTAGGAGGCTCGACGCGCCTGCCGCCTGCGCCTGCGCAGCTCGCAGCGCGTCAGTCTCGCTCCGACTTCTCATTGTAATACTCGTGATATTATGTTTATTTTGCGCGCTGAGTGTTACTTACACTTGCTTAATTTTGTTAATATAGTGCTTAACTTTCTTTCTTTCGCGTAGTGTGCTCATTAGTGTGCAACTTTCTGTTTAACTTTTGTGTAGGGTGCTTAAACATTATATTCTATCACTCTTACTGTTTTCCGCTCTTCATTATTTTTCTGTAGTATAACTCATTTTTTGTAATCTATCAGTGCAATAGACTTTCGTTTTGTGTTGACAATTATGGACTAATTATTTTCCCCGGTCTGAGATTACACAACACTCAAATATAAATATAGCGAAGAGTATCAGCTAACTCTGGGATAGCTTATGCTGGTACCTCACCATAACATCATTAAAATTTTGTATTCTCTATGTATTAAAAAGCAGTGTCAGATAAGATGGCGGATGATTTGTAAGATGACGCAGCACTGCGTAATTAAAGTAAAACTTAAATTTTCTATCAAATAACTGTGAAAGTTATCAAGAAAGAGTGACAATTAGTCCACATCCAATAGTCCACGGTTTTTTTCTGTTTTATTTAGTATCTAGATACTGGTAAAATCAAAGTTACTAATAATATTTGAAAGAAGTTTCCTACAGATGATTGATTAGAATGTACCATTATGAACCCACCCTTGCTTCGTTTTGGGCAATTTAATTGGAATATCAATTTCCCGGGATGAAAAATACCCTAGATATTGACCCATAATATAAGCTAGAAATATGCCAAGAATCATCTAAATATGTCTAGGCTTTTATATCGACAACAAAGCCTAACTGTATTTAAATGTTCAAAAAATATTTAATGCGCACATTCCTCTTCGTTACAGCTTAATTATTAGTATATATATTATCATATTTACGTATATAATAAAATTATCTCACATTTTATTAACACAAAAATTAGTAACAAAACGCTGGAAAGAGTAATTAACCCTTTAAGGTGCTTTAACTAGCTGGTGTGTAAGTACCCTTATCCCTAAGTTAATTTAGAACCTGTTAAGGGGACGACTTAGATAAATTGCCACTTCATAAGACTTATGGCCCTAAATCGCAGGTCCAGAGGATATTTGTATGATATTATTTTAGTTGATTTAACTTCAAGATAAATAATAGCAATTAGTATTAAAGCGTCGGAATTTAGCTGGATGATCTTTATTGACGTAATTCCGGCAAGATAGAGGCGGTTCTGGATCTATCATCAGTTATTAAACCTTGTCAGAGGTCTTTGAGATACGGAGAACTTTCCATACTTATGTTATACGATATGACGCTTTTATAAAATACATCATTGAAAGTTAAGTAGAAGGAAGACACATGAAACAGACAAAAGCGAAGGTTGGCATCATGTCGTACAAGAAGAAGAAGACTGTTCTCGACCGAGAGAAATGGATATATCTCGATTACCTGCACCGACAAGATCCTAGCCCTTAAATAAACAATAGAGAGATCTACACTGAGCAGAGTGATGTTACCTACTCTCCACCAGATATGCAGAAATTTTGCAATAGTTTACAAAAACAAGTCATCCGCGTCTGCCGTTAAATTTTACAGTCGAGAACTTACATTGTTCAAGATTAAATCTAACGGACTTAACTAATTACACACTCAGAAAATGCGCTGTTTTATCGCCGCGCAGTATTCCTATAAACTGAAGCTATAATTTAGACTTCGCTTTAAAGTAATGTACACCGACAGCTTTTATTTCCATGACCAGAAATTAAATATTTTTATATCTAATTAACGTAATGGCCCGTTCCTATTTTCTAACTTTTCGTTAGAGCTAACTGTCGAATTCGTTTTCCTAATAACTTCTTTGGTGAGCGATAGATTAGAAGCGTTAATTCAAACTCTGGGTAGAAATTATATAAATATTTTATTGAAATACAAAAAATGAGTTCCAAGTTATAGGAACTGGCCGCAAGTCTGCTTTGCTTCGTTTCTTTAAGTAAACAGCTGATCACCTCACAGATATCTGTAATGTGAGGGATGTGACGCCCAATGCAGAGAACGTGCGTGTCTGAAGATCCCTGTAGCTATTCATATTAAAAAACAAGTGCGTCACAGTCAAGGCCGCTGTGGAGGGTTATATTAATAGTAAAATAAGCCGTTTGAATAGGTACATTATTGCAGAAAAACTTATGAGAAAGCATTGAACGACTTAGCAGGTAATCAATAACTTATTACATTTGTGTAAATGATCTATTTTTGGATTGAGTCATGACTTATGCGATCCCACCTTCGGACTGCGCTCGATCAGTACGTACAGTATAGGTACAGTCAATGACGTATAAAACAAACCTGTAAGTTATGGCCTCGTCCGTTGTTCAGCACCATCACCTCGACCATGTGAAATTAGTGTAAACTGAAGGATGGTATGAGATCGTTGTGTTATCGCTTCGATGAACTTTAAATATGTATCGACTTTGACTTGCTCCTCTGCTACAATTTTAATCGAACAGGTGTCCTCTCTCCTTCGTGAATAGTTCAGCTGACTAACGATAATATCTGGATTGGTAAACTTAATTCAGTTAAGCTATTCGTTGAAATATATCGAAAACAGTGTTTATTGATTTTTCTTACATTGCGATGAAATGGTCTGTTTGAATTACCTAGTATTAAGTCAGCTTACCTAGAGGAACATTTGGGTTCGATTCCGGATCAAGGCAGACATTCATGTGACAGTTAAATTTTTGTTCTCAGGCCTTTCTGGTGTTTACCGATAGATCAAATTTAATAGAGTTCTAAGAATTATTAAAAAAATTAAAACGAGTTTATTTTAATTGAGTGATTCCAATCTTCTCTTTAAGTAGCCGATTTGTAACCGCTAAGCTATAGAGAAAGTGTACGACACGCTTATTCGTAAAAGTACAAGATCCACTGACAGGTTAAACTGCTTAGAAAATAACGAGGACTGCAATTTCTTTGGTAAGATAAATATTTTCACTGCACTCTAGTTTTACAATTTTATCCTCGATGCAGGGTTGTCACTGACGTTTTGAATAAAAAATATTTTAGCGGCTAATTAATTTACTAGCAAGCTAATATTTAATATGCCCATAAAATTAGTAATAGCAAGAGAATCAACAACAGGTTGTCGGCTAAAACTGAAGCGGTAAACCAATACAAATTGTCCTATCAAGTTTGAAGAAGCTGTGAAGCTTGTAAAGAAATATCTTATAATAATTTTGAAGTATTTTAACTGAATGACTAGTATTTAATGATTACGCATTACCAAATACATATATAACATCTTTCCCATCGCAGTGTAACCACTTTCATTCAAAAGATTTTGACCTGCACGAGATTCTCTGTCATGAGTATTGCAACGTATTTTTAAATAGTTGATAGTATCAGGCGTTACTTTGCGGAAATTCATTGTTATTAAATTTGTATTAATTTACTTTGCACCAATTCGCAAGCACAATGTATGATTGTATATACTTCTATACATGCATGAATCCTCCCTCCCTCCCACGAAGGAAAGCATGCAATTATGACATATAAAAGTTTATAAAAACATACATACCGTCATCTAAATATTCATTTCTAAATATTGACAAATCGTATTTTCAGTAATATGTTTTAAAGTGCTCAGGTATGATACCATCCCAGTAAGGTTAGAAACAACGAAAACTGGTAAAAGAAGATGGCCTCGTCTTTTCAGGAAGGTGTTTTTAATTTAATTGTAGGATATATCTATTGGACATCGTACATTCAGTATCCATTTCATTCATGGATGTTCATTTAAAATTTCATAGTATTTCCTTACATAATGAATGGTTTACGAAGGAATTCTAGTGGGTAAAAATCTCTTAACTTGGAAGTGTTTACAAAGATACCGGAATCATGAGGATTGCATTCAATCCTCCTTCTAAAAAAACACCTGTTTACGTGTCCAATTAAAACGACGATAAACTTGAATCCTCCTAAGAATGGATTTAAATTAATAAGCTTATTGGACATTTGATTATTTCCGACGCGATAATGAAGCCTGGTGGCAGCCCTGCAGTCAGCTGGTACTCGCTCCACTTACTTTGTATTTCTTATATTAGTTTTGCAATAGAGAATTCGTTGTTATGTATATTGTGTAATAGGAACTTAGTTAAAGAAATTAGTTCCCTTTAAAAGTCTAGGACCACACACACGCACTGAGTTTTATTGGACTGCAAATACACTTTAATATCAAAGATTGTTTGATACATTAATATAGAGTACAATATTTTTCTTACTGCGGTATGTGTGAATTAACAGTGGGTTTATTCAGATAATACTTTATTAGGAAAAAATTCTAACAACTTTTCTTTTGTATTCTATTGCGTTAATAAAGGTCCCTAATAATAGTTTTTCACATATATCCTTGATGTACAGAAAGTGACCGGTTACAATTGTATTATATGTAGAGATAGATATAGTTTGTATAGTATTGCAGATGTTAAAGAAGTCCCTTAACAAACCAAGTTATTTCTAAATGTGTTAATTAAATTTACTGTGTGTAAACTACAATTTTGTTCGTATTGGGGCGGGCTAGAATCCCCCCAATCCCACGCTGAAAGAACAGGGTGTCGTAACAGGCGACAAAAGCCAGCCTGCTTGGTGGTAGGGCTTCGCGTAAAGATTATATTATCAGTATAATTATTAAGTCATTAGTATCTTTCCGTGAAGCTTGGCTGCCTAGTCACCACCCACCTGCTTAAGTCAGCCGCCAAACGACTCGTCTTGTTTCGGCTGGCTGCTGGAGAGCCGGTACTTTCTTACTCACCTTCTTCTCATTTCCTGGCCGACAACACATCAGTGATACCTTTGATCCTGCTGATGTCCATGGGCGACCACATACCATCAGGTGGCTCATCTGGTCGTTTGTCGGTTATTAGCATAAAAACATACAAAACCGTATCGCCATTTAGTATTAGGACTGTAATCAAAGACTATATTATTAGATTTAAAAAATCCGCGTGCAGCACCATATACGTCATAGAAGTGAAACTTCTTAGTTTACTATTAATTATAAAATGCGTAATACTTTATTTGTGCTTATAGAGCATCTGACACGTAGTTACATCAGTAGTGAGCGACTGCGATAGCTTTGTATTGAGTGTATACGTCACCCCCTTTTATATATATTTACAGATTAGATTTTAGATATATCTTTCTTCTCACCCGTGCAACGAAACGTCCCGCAACGTGACGTGTCCTTGAAACTTCTTCAACTCTCGTTTGATTATTGCATCGTCGCGTACAAAGTTTTGGGGACCAAAGACAAAAGAATCGGATTAAATAAATTTGTATACCAAACGTAAACCAATATTACTCTATAACTCTAACTACTGATAACTTTGCTACTTAAGCTAAAGCATTATTCCGTAAGCAATTTAATTCTTCATTTTTTTAACTTGTCATTGAAAACAATTTGGTAAAAATTACACCAAAGCCAAGCGAGGAGCTCATAAAATATCAAATCACATTTGTAACCCCTCTCAATTACGACAGAGCGTACAAAAAATACGCATTCTCATAAATCGCTTTTATAAGGGACCTCCGATAACGTTAATGCTGGTGAAATTGATTTGGAATCAAACGTCAGAACATAATTTTATTATATGTATAAATCTGATTGTAAGATGCCTAGAGACGTTTACTAATTTGCTTGTAATGTTAAAAACAGAGGATATAAGATTTCGGATCTGGATACGGATATGGACATATAAATAATACTCTACCGGTTACGGTTACGGATATTAGATGATTTAGGAATCGGGAAAAAACATAGTGCATTTACAAGAACACTGACTTTATTTCTAGGTATTATCTGGTATTACAATTATTGAAAAGAAGCCTTTAATATTAATAATAAAAATTGTAAAAATGACAGAGAAGCGATCAGTGTATCGGCTCGACCGGCGGAAACGTGTCATGACGTGTTTCATTTAGAATCTACCACTTTCCAAAATTATTCGGAACTTTTGTATTGGATTCGGTTACGGTTTCGGATATATTTTTATTTCGGACATCCCATAGTTTCGGTTACAGTTACGGAGCTCCATAACATCCCTATTAAAAACCTAGATATCCGATTAATTTTATGCACTGCGTCATTGATGTCTCGTATTCATACATTCGTTATTCGGGTTATTGACATAATGACGTAATATTCTTAAGGATAAGCCCGAATTGCGGTAACAAGCAATAACAGATATGTTAATAAATGAGGAGCCTCTAGCTCAATAATGGGGCTATCGTGGTTTGTCACGATACTATCTATCTATTGATATATTTATACATATAATAAGATTGTAATTGATCGTTTTCTGTACATGAACGATATATGAGAAAAAATATTATTAGGGGCCTTTATTAACGCAATAGAACCCAAAACAACGGTCGTTACAATTTTTGGCTGTTTGTCCCAGAAACGCCTTAACCGATTTCGTTCTGGGTTTCACTATTATATTGCAGTAAGCGTCACTTAAGACTTAAAGTTTATTTCATTGTAATCCGTTCATAAATAAAAAAGTTAAGAATTAATTTAAAATAATGCGGGTATTATTTCTTAGCTTAAGGCGTAGTTTTTCCGAAGCGAAGCGAGGGTAGTTTGCTGGTAAAAAATAAAGACGGTAGTCCGTGAATGAAGAATAGTTAATTATTTCTGTACTGAATAAACACCATTGTATATAAGCGAACGGATTTTCAGAAGTCAAAAACTACATATTTTGATAGATTATTAAAAATAAGTTTAAGTAATAATGAAGTATTGAACGCTTACAGATATTTTAAATGCATCAATATGCTAATTGTTGTGTCACTATATATTTTAGATAACACTATGTAAGGTAAAAAATCCTAAAATTCTTGTTAAGAACTGTGGTTATCACAACATTAACACTAGGAGTAAATCAAAACTGATAGTGACAAGTTCTAAGCTTGTTAATACGTGTTAAAATTTAGTAAAAGTCCGTTACAATTGACTGTATTTTAAATTCAAAACTCACGTTCGTAGTCAAAACCGTTATAAGAACTGTATCGAACCGCTACTAAGATTACTTACACAGAAATTTCCAATCACAATTTCGATCTCTGTAAATGTATGCAGAAAATAAATGTATGTATGTAAAAGTAAATGTATGTATGCGGAAAAATGTATGCAGTTTTTATATCAACAAGTAAAATGTACATTCGAAAATAACTCCTGTTTGATTTCAACTAACTATTTTTTATGAGATTTTACTTTTTATGAGATATTTTTATGTGTTTAAACAAACATTAACAGAAAAAAAAATTGTACATTACCTTATTTGTATGATTTTTTTAATACAAAGTTTTTCTAGTGACATAAAAAATTACAAATTATAAGTATTCGGATATGCAAAACCACCCACCAACGTTATTTAGCTTTTTATTCATTATTGCAACACGCATTGACCCACTCCTCGCCTCCACTCAAAATAAGGGGGGTTTTGGCCATAATCCGCCACGCTGGCCGAGAGCAGTTGGCAGACTTCATATACCCCGAGGACATTATGGAGAACTCTCAGGTATGCAGGATTTCTCATCATGTTTTCCTTCACCGAAATAAGTGATAATTCATGTGTAAAACGCACATGATTAGAAAAATTATAGGTACAGGTGACCCATGTCCAAACCGCTAGCCTATCACTGCTCATACTATAGTGCTGTTAAATGTAGACAATTTCAATACAAAGTTTCCATCTGTCTGTCTGAACGCAAAGCTACTGTAAGGATAAATTACTGTAACAATTTACATGTGGTTTCTACTATAATTAGCGTAATTCACGAGAAAACAGGCATAAAATATCCTCAGCATCAATTTCGGATTTTAACCACATTGTATTAGGTATAATAAAGTTTAAAAAATAGATAACCAATGTTTAAATTTACACATGTTTCCTTAGGTCCACAAGTAGCGATCAATTTCTATTCGTATTTATCAGGCGATATATTTTTTCCACATTCACCACAAACACTTAAACCATTCTTATGAAACACTGTCTTATATCGGTGCAATAATTTTTGATATTATTGCATTTAGATATACAGATAAAGACCTCGTTTTATACTTCATAGTAATACGCTTTGAGACTTATTAACTATAAAAGTGCCTCTCACCCTCCAATTCAGGTAATAAAATTATCAGTGTAACCAAATTACCAAAGCCAATAAGAACTACATCGTTATCACGACACATCTTGAGGGTAACAGTATTCCCGACGACGAGAAGATTTTCGTGTCTTCTAAAAATTCCAGCGGGAAAGATGGCGTCTCCACACGAAGTCATTTCCAATGCATGAGAACGGTACACGTCCCAGTCTTGGGAGCAGACGTGGCTGTTGGAATTTAAAAGTTAGTTTGCGAATGACAAATTATTTTCCGAACATCTGCTGAAACACATTTCCAATTCAGAACAAAGTGTGTTTGGAAATTTTCAATTTAATTCAGTTGTAGATCATTTTAACTCAGCATACGATTCTATATATAAAAATTCAAGTTAAGGAACTTTGAGTTCAAACAGTAACTTATGGCGTTCTACGACCCTTCGATTTGGAACTGATGACGTGGTGACGCGCTGGTGTTGGTGAGCAGCAGGCCGATGACGCCAAGTTCCTTCTGACGGCGATTCTTCGACTCCCACTTATCCCTTGCAGCTCTTAATTTGCCTACGTAGTTAGGCTCAAATAAAATAAAATCAACCTCGAAGAAACCTTTTAGTTGCAACGTTTGAGTCAATTTGAGAGTCACCACCACTTGCCGCTGTTGTTTGTAAAAAGGCAATTTTGTCTCTATGGCGGTCGTTAAGTTTGGCGAGAGCCTATCGAAAAATTCATACAGACTATAGCAATGGGAAATAATAACAACGTTACTTTTGTCGGAATCACAAATCAAATGGATTATGATTTCCGACCATGGTATATGGCATGGTCGCAGACGATTGAGTAACATGTCATAAATCCCCGAAATCTGACAGCAAAAATATTCATTTTCCTTATAAATTTTTGCTCTGGCCGGGAACTAAGCCGTTACACTTCAGTTGCCAGGTACGGTTGTAAACTCGTTATTTTCCGTCGAGTCTAATAAGATAATTATTTTATTCCTGATTCACGAAAATTAAACTTACTATATCACCCTTCTGCTCGAATCAGTCGCCGAACTACTTGTCGTGCTCCGGCTGGAGGCTTGACAGAACTTTTTTGTTTCGTCTGTTCTCTTGGTTGATAGCTCATCAGTGATGACTTTGCTAATGTCCATTGGCTGGTGTTCGTTTCACCGTCAGTCAGTTTATGGCTCGTCTGCTCGTTTGTCGGCTACTTACATAAAAAACTGTCAAGCTCAATCAATAAAAGCAACAAGTCAATAGTCACTTTTAGTGAGTTTTACTGTCTAAGACTAAATCGCAACTTGCCAATATTCGGGACTGAAATCAACCATTGCCTTATAGTTATATAGACAAAATAATTTCAATATACATCAGCAAGTTTTATCCGATACACACTACGTACGTACACTCGAATAAAAACTACTTTTTCCGATTCACAACGATCAACATGCCATATTCTTCTTCATCGCTGTTTTATTCGTGAGTCACAGAAACAAAGTCGATATTTTCCACACACTCAAACAAGTAAACTCGACGTCTCACGAAGCAGAGGCGACTTTGCAGACACTTTCGACTCGCTGTTGGGTTTGAACGACGTTCTTGTAATAGAGTTTCATATTTTCATATCGCCCGACGCGACGCCTTGCTGGGTTTCAAATAGTAGTGTTCACGAGAAATATGGTTAACGTCAAATAATTTCTAATATATAGTTCCTAGAAATAATTAATTTTACTTTAATTATTTATTATCTATACTAATATAACAAGACAGAAAGAAAGAAATTGAGAGTATATAGAGGATGAATTCCGAATCCATATGACTATAAAAAAAGTCTTATTCTATTTGAGGTGCGTTATTGAATGGACATGGCTTATACATATAGTACTAGCGCCCGGGTCAGCTTCACAAGGGTGTACTTTATCAATAGTTTTCGCAACGTATGCGATGAAACAAATTTTTAAGCAAATTTTTTTACACTTTGGTTCACGTTACTGAAGTTCTAGCAAAGATCCCTTAATTTTTTTGTAATTTTTTTTAATTATTAAATATAGCCTATGTTACTCAGGGATAATGAGGTATTCTAATGGTGAATGAATTTTTAAAATCGGTTCAGTAGTTTTTGAGTTTATTTGCTACAAACATACAAAAATACAAAGCTTTCCTTTTTATAATATTAGTATAGATAAAACTAATTCCTTCTCTCTATCTAAATGCGATAATCTCAGAAACTAAGGTTTTCATACGTTTTTTACCAATAGGTATACTGATTCACGAGAAAGGGTAAGGTGCATGATATCAGGAAATAATTGAGAAACACCTGATGAAAATTACTAACGATAATTTCGGGTGCGATAACTAATTGTAAATGTAAATATCAAATGTGCGGAAGCGAACCGTGATAGCTAGTATTGAATAAAAATCCATCACTGATTGAGAAAATCTCGACCTATTTGACACATACATTTTGTTGCTTTTTGGGTAAGGTTTGTACAAGCGTAAGAAAATATTTGTATACAAAATCTACCGGAAGATGAAATATGAATGATATATTTGTCTTATAAAAAATATGACAAGCCTGTGCAGTAGAATAAGCGACCCGCCTCGGCTTCACACGGGTATAATTTACTAATGAAGAAAATTATACGTGCATTTAGCAAAAATCTTTAATGGTTAAACCACAGCAGTTTCTCTGTAGATAGTTCATCGCGAGGGGATTTATCTAAGCGAATCCTGATTTGATGGACCTATGAAAGCGAAAGTTTTATGTAATACAGACATTTACATATAAAACTATCATTCAAATTTCCGACTTTTACGGTACATTTTCCAGAAAAATTGTCCAAACCTCATACTGGCAATTACGACCACAACAAAAAATATCTACCAAATTGTTCCAGTCGTTCTCATGTGACGATCTTTCATTATAAGTGACGGTTGATTTTTATTTATTTATAGGTATAACAATTATAACTAACATATTATTGCAGTTTGACAAAGCGTGCAATAAATTCAAAGCTATTGTAAGCAGTTATCGGATACACGTTTCTCAGCCCGCGTGTCTCCGTTGAGTCGTTTAGATAGAGCGACGTCGTAGTATATCAGTTTTTGTGCACACAAATTTATTCCTGAAACGTTTTCGTAGTGGCTTTGAATTACGAGAACGCTTGGTTAAAATAGTCAAGTTAAATTAAAGCTTTCGTTGGAAAACGA
Source organism: Megathymus violae (assembly GCA_003671415.1). Classification (NCBI taxonomy): domain Eukaryota; kingdom Metazoa; phylum Arthropoda; class Insecta; order Lepidoptera; family Hesperiidae; genus Megathymus; species Megathymus violae. The sequence goes on along the minus strand of PDGT01000066.1, from coordinate 843,163 downwards.
AAAAGGTTAGTGTGAAAGAATAAAAACTCTTCAATCTTATCTTTATATCTAATATGATGTATATTGGTAAAAAAAATTTTCCATGACAACTTCTAAAGAATCTAAAAATGTCTAATGTCAAAAAATATTCATATAATTTTGGAGAATAAACATAGTGTAAATTTTTACGATAAAAGTACATAAATGTTATATACGAACTATTCTTAACATCTCTGAATTCATATCATTATGTCTGTATTTTTTTTTCTCAATGCTTAAAAACATTACAATGAACTGTCAACTGTCACTCATATCAGCTTGATATTTTGTCACTTTTTTCCGTATACATACATGACATAGAAAAGACTGACACTTCACCGCTGCTATATTTGATGTTACAAAATATGAAGTGAAAATTCTTGTTTAATACCATCAAATTAACCTGGCTTAAATTAAATAGACAACTGAAATCTGTTTATTGCGTTTCCCTATTTTATGTACAATATATACCTGAGTCGGACTCCATACCCTTATATTTCAAATGTGCTTGCAGTATTTGAACTTATTCATGTGACAGTAGTGAAGAAATTAAATTTTTGAAAATAAAATTTGAGAACAAAGGTAATCTACTGCAAACAAGAATTAATTTCATACTTATATACTAGCTGATCTGGTAAACATTGGCTTGAATGTATTCTATATTCAAATTTTTATAAACTGTATAGTATTTTTTTCTATAGATTCCAATTGAGAATCTAAACTTCCCACTAGAGTCGATCGTGAAGTGTTTTCAACTTACTAAATGATTGCTTATTCCTCTATTTGTAATGTCTTCAGTTTTATTGATGTCCATGATCGACGGTCACCGCTTACTATCAGGTGGAAAGTGTGTTCGGTTATCAGCTAATGACTTAAAAAAAAACTTGTAAAGAAGCGGAATTAAAAAAAAACATATTTACAAATTTTTTTCATTAAATTTCTCTGCATGGCCCTTAAAAACTGTACAAAACATTAGTACTACGGTATTCATTGCTATTCAGTAGAATTTTTGTAAAGCACATACTCATTAAAACTTTCAATATACTCGTAACAACGCGAACCAACAATGAAAATGCGAACAGTAATAACATGCATTCAGCAACACGCTTCTAAAAATAAAAGTACCCACGCCGTATTTATGGGTGTTTCTGTAAAAAACATATTAGTGTTTGGAACTGTTGTAAAATAAATATGGATGTATTTAACATGGATTTTTCCGGCTTTGAAGCTTGTGAATTACAGATGAATATCTGTAATTTTTAGTTCGTTTTATTTATTGTATATTGTAATTATTACACTTAAGTGTAAAAATTACGTAATTACAATATTTTAGGAGCATTAAAATAAATAATCTACTTAAAAGAACAACTTTAGTACAACTATAGTACAACTTTAGTTCACATTAATCACAATATTTCTTATTTTTAAAAACAAAATAAATTATAAAGTGGCTATAAGATAAGTTATTAAACACGGTAATTAAACCAACTTCACCAGTACAAATCGCGTAGACAACCGACGTGCATGAGAGACGATCAACAATAACGCCAGAGCATTTTTTTTTTTTGCGCCCAGAAGATGGAAAATGGGCTACCCTCCGGAAAAGCGCGGGAGGGGGGTGGTGAATGCTCCTAGCATACCAGCGCAGCCGGCTGCGCTTTATGTTTTGTTTACCGTAGTACTAATGTTTTTAGTTATGTGGGACTCCCGAAAAACCTAGGGGCCTACCCACTAAACACCACCCGAGTTGGCTTTGGCCTTGTGGCCTCTAAGCCTTCATCTGAAGCGACCCATCCTTAGAGAAGGAA
>PDGT01000066.1:828044-840230 GCA_003671415.1 Megathymus violae | reverse complement strand
GGACGGGGAGCAGCTACAGTAGTCGTGGTCGTGTCGGTACGTCTCCACGAGTTAAAGTGTTCGGGTCTAGGCGGTGCGATAGGCGTCCTCAGAGGAGGGAAGTTCGCGTCGGTGTTTGGCGGAGGGCCAGATTGAGTGTTTCTCCAGGACTTCCAAGGGGCAGTCCTGGATGGGATAGGTCGGGGAGCTCTAGGGCAGCCACGGTAGTTGGCCGGGTGGCCGGCTTGGCCGCAGAGAACGCAGGCCGGAGGCGACTCTGAGTCGCGTGTGCGCGAGCACTCTTTGGTGCTCTGGGGCTCCAGGCACTTAACGCACCTGGGGTTGGCGGAGCAGTTCGCCGCTGCGTGGCCGTAAAGCTGGCAGCGATGACATTGACCGGGGAAGCCGCGTCTATGCGGGGGCTCTACTTTAATGAATGAAAGACCACAGATGGTCATGTCGGCCCGGAAAATGTTCCGGGACTCGGGCGTGTTTGATAAAATGGCAAGAACCAGTGGATACTGTCTACCCGTGTTGCTGTACATTTTGTGCACAGCTTCCACGGGATGACCTTGGGCGACTAAATCGGCGAGGATAGCTTCATTAGGAAGCTCGAATGGGACTCCACGGAGAACGGCTCGCACCTTGCGCTCTTCCGGAAGAGCGTAGGTGTGGTATCGGATTTTATTTAACGTGAGAAGCCTCGTAAGGGCACGGAAAACCTCAGTGCTTGGAGAGGTCACTTTGACTGTTTCGCCAACTACTCTGGCGTGAGTGTAGAATACTTTGCTGTCGGCGCACAGCTGGGTGACTTTGATCCACATAGACTTGTCCCGGACAAATACCGGTGGCGGGGCCTTGGCTTGGGGAGGGACGGGTGAGCATCGGGATGCTGGTTTAAGGGGAGGGAATTGTTTGGACGAGGAGGACGGGGCGCTGGTCTCGATGGACATGAGCGGGACTGGTTGGGAGGGAAGGGAATGTTTTCCCTCTGCGGACGCCTTAGCGGCGCGTTTTGTTAGGCGCTTCGTGCGCTTGGATTCGACCGGCTGGAAGGCCTGGTCGTCGGCCTGCGACGGCGTGACGGTACCGTCGTCGGATAACCCTAGCGAGCCATCGGACTCGATCGGACGCTTACGCGACGAGATAGAATGGGCGTCGGAGAATTCGACGTCGTGGGCCGGTGAGGCGTCAGGGGACGCGGGTGAGTCAGTCTGTGGGTTGGTCGTAGCGAGGGCTTGGATTACCGCTTTCTCGTCTAGCGGCGTTTTCATGAACGGACGCCAGAGCATTGGAACGAGCTGTTTTATTGGCAGCTTGCGACGTCACAGCCAGGTGCCGCACGATGGTAGTGCGATCAGGTGTTTTGGAACGACTACCCTCTTATAATATAATTCAGTGCATTAATCTGAACATCCCATCCAACTATCCACGCCATCCTATTACGAAGATCTTTTACATCCCTGCCAGTAAAACAAACCTCTTAAAAAATTCTCCTCTATCAAAAATTTGCGCCAAATACAACCGGGTATGTGTATCTGTTGACATTGACATTTTTCATGACCCATGCTTAAGTTTGAGAAAAAAGGTATCTGTGTACCTGCTCTCTGAGCAGGTTCTTACTATTTCTTAAAAAGTTGTCAAATTAGTTTATTATTATTAATTTGCTTACTATTTTTGTGTTTTTTTTGTTTCTTAAATTCATATTTACAATAACATGTCTTACATTATAAGAGAATGTTGTACACGTCTTTAATTGGCGTACATACCAGGCCTTAGTTTTACGTTAGATTGTATGCAAATGTATTGTGTGTTATGCTGATGATGTGTCATAATAAATAAATAAATAAATATAAAGAGAAAGTTCTGTACAATGGATTTAGCTCAAAAATGTGTATGAGCAAATGTTAATGAATGACGAGTTTGTCTTAAAGTTAAATAAAAAAATATGTATTATATTACTGCGAGCGGACCGGGCCATTGAACAAATAAAATGGCACCGACTCATTGGTGCCAAAACGCTAAAGACTTCGTTCGTGAGCTGATGTTGTTTAGCATTGCCAAAATGCCGAATTTTATAGTTAAAAAGTGCACCAATTATGATAAAATGGCGACAGGAAAAGGATAAAATATCTTGTTTCCCTTCACAATTCCACAAGTTAATCCGCATACCTTTAATTTCGCCGCATTACATGGATGTAATTATATACTTATTGACGAAAACACAACGTAGTTCATTTATAGTCCGTGGTAGTTGATGAGTATTCTAAGAGATGGTGCTGATTTCATTTTTTTAAACGCTAAATAGTGAAAAGGTATTTTTTGCACGGCCTTTCCAGCGTATCTGTTCATTGACATCGATGGAAAGGAAAAATAAAATTGGCAGTATCAGTCAAGAATAAAAAAAACTAAAAAAGGCTGGTTGAGCTTGTAAAAATTAAATAAACAAAAAAAAATTCGTACTCTTAGAAGTGGTAATTTTATTACAATAATATTTTTTACATATATAAGGGATTACTTTCAGAAAACCTACGAGATGACGATGGTAAAACTGAGGAAAAAAGAAAAAAAATTTCTATTTAAAATAAACCATCATTTGCTTCGGCGCGGGAAAATATCATATCCGTAAAACCTTCATATTGAAGAAAAAACCAACGTACCTGCGAGTGGTTTGTGAGAGGGTGTATCTCGATAGGCTACCCCTCATACATGGTAAAACTGAGGAAAAAAGAAAAAAATATTCTATTTAAAATAAACCATCATTTACTTCGGCGCGGGAAAATAGCATATCCGTAAAACCTTCATATTGAAGAAAAAACCAACATACCTGCGAGTGGTTTGTGAGAGGGTGTATCACGATAGGCTACCCCTCATACACTGACGCGGTTATTAAAACTAAATAATACAAAGATTCAATCCTATGTGTTCGACATAGTTTATCAATACGAGGTGGTCGTGAGTAGGATGGATCGTATATCAACAGCTAAAATTTATTATTATTATTAATCTCTATTAGCGATATGTACCTAGTTTATTACTTTTTTGTAAAATACGCGTAAAATATGTTCCCTGACATCACCTGGCGGTCCCTGCGGGATACCAGCGCTGGTTGTCTCCTGATTACAAGCAAAATGCTGAGCAGGTTGCGTTTCGTAATATTTGCATTTAGGCTTTTCACTCTTTTCTGGTTGGCAATCATTGTAATGTTTTCTATAAGCCAATTAAATATGTTTTTAACTATAAATTTGTTCATTGTAAACAATACGAATAAATGATGCCTATGTCTATATCTATTACTAATGTTGTTCATTAATTCATTGAGATACGGCCGCGTTCACTAGAGGTCCCAGAACCTTCCAGATTTGCCTTCCAGATTGATTGGCTACCGTGGAAGTTTCAGTGGGTAGATACATTATATCACCCGGATACTTTTGATGGAAGGCCGGATGTCTTGTAAAAGTTTGCCCGTCGCCCGCCAATAACAAAAAAAGAAAATGTGTGCTGGGACACATTGTAGAAGTGAACGGACAGTTGGGACTCCCTCCGCCGTCCGCCTCTCACTACGCGATACATCGTCTACCCCCTCCACGCGGCCGTAACTCTTTTTCGTGACAGAAAAGATCCTAATATCCCATCTATATAGAAGTTTCACTTCAAAAATTAATTCGTTTACCTTGTATACCAAGTCTAGAGACTCAACATCGAATCCCGGTCGGGGCTGTAATTATGTGACAGATAAACGTATTTATCTTCCTGGTCTATGGTCTTGGTTTGCGTCCTTCAATATAAAAAAAATCTAATTCAAGTTGCTTAACAATTGAAAAATGAAAATTGGAATTTAAAATTGAAAAAAATTAAAATTAAAAAATGTCTGAGTTATACATATAATAGACCGTTAAAGGGGTTTACAAAAAAGTAAATAAAATTTATAGTTCCTCGCAAACCTACTACCATTGTGAAGAGAGAGTGCGATTATTTTGAATTTCTATGTATGTCGAGGGTAGTTTTCTGTAGCGCGGCATTTATTTAAATTCATTTACCATTACAAAGGTACATTGTCCCGGATGGACATAGGCCATATATCACGTGTAACTGTGTAATAAGAGAATTGTCACTCATTGAACATCGCATTAGGACGCGTGCATTGTTAATGCGGTTCTTTTTCCACGCCGTAGTTACGGAAAGAAATTTCTTTGTAAGGAATTTGCGTCGACTTAAAAACGTATAATGAGGGAATTATTCGTATTTACTTAACCGCGGTTGTGTTATAAATTATATGCCGTAATGTTGGTCTCTTGTGAACTAATCATGTATGTACTTAACACTACGTACTTCTTGCTTTCACACACGGACAAAAGAGCGCAGAGAGAGAGAGAGAATCTACTTAACGGTAAGCATTGGCCGAGAGCAGTTGTGATTTCTCCCCCAAAATCGTTCACATTAAATCGACAAACATTACAAAATTGGACAATTTAAAAATTAATCAATTTCTTATTTATTTCAAAATCGTTAAATAGTTTCGCACATGCTTTTTGCCCAATAAGGATTTGTATAGGCTATCGCAAGTACATTTTCATATTGTCAGCGGTTTACGCTACATTGAAGCATTTGAATCAGTGCGGCGACTGAGCTAATCTGAACCGGTTACGCGTACTCGCTCTGTCAACATTTTATCACTTATATTTTTTTCTTTTTCTTTTTTTATGTAAATAGCCGACAAACGAGCCGATGAGCCATCTGATGGTAAATGATGACCGTCGCCTGTGGACATTAGTAACATAGTTGACATTATAACACAGTGGACATTATAACACAGTGGACTATAACACAGTATCCGTTTCTATCAATAAATTTTAAAATTATCAATTCGCCAGAACGGAATTTCCTTTGTACATCAACCTAGCAGCCGTAGAGGTTCCGTTGCAGCCCATACATGATTATTTTACTTATGTTTGGAGAGTAAGTTCTCAATTAAAATCAGAAAAGACAGTTTACCCTGAGCTTCATGTGATGCCATATGAAAATGTTGAGCATAATGGAGGTACATTTAAACTGCTCGTGAAAATCGTAACGATAAATGTATCTATTATTACTCCATCTAGGTTTTCACCAAAAACACTGGCTCCAATAATTTGAATCAAATACGAAATGCGTTGTGCGATGAGATACGTAAATAGTGAAACTTCTAAGTGTAAAAATAGTTTAGATATATATTAGAATAACAAACTCAATGTCACACGATATCGATTCAAACCTTACCGGTTAATTGAAATGTAAAGAAACATTTAAAGGTTAGACATTTTAGTTATTGGAGCAGAAATAATTCAACTTTGAACTTTGTGCCCTGTGGATTTGTATCGGCGGGTGGCGGATTTTATTAGATTTAGTGTAAGGCTTACGATTCCTGCGGCTTGTAACTTATAAAAGGATTTGTTTAATGACATGACAATTTTGGCTCGATGTGTATATATATTACTAACCACTATTTCTAACTTTGAATTAATTTGCATTTGTTTGTTGGCACCATAAATGAAAATTACTGCATCAAAATTGAATTAGTTTTCATAACTTGCAATCCTACTAGCGGCCCCGAGCGATTTTGTTTATGTTGAACAATTAATTATATGTATATATACATATATGATTAATAAAATTTTAAAATCTTTTGCCTTGATTATACATCATTAGGTTGACTGATATTTAATACAGCGTATCGTCTGCGCAATCACGTGCTCTCACTACATACCAATTATCATGAAGATCGGTCTAGCCGTTCTTGAGTTATAACGTTTTCAAAAAAAATTCAAAATGTTGAAATTTATGTCAGTGTATATGAATGTATACCAATATTTATCATAGAATTTGATAAACAAAAGGAATATACGGATAAAGAGACATTACAAATTTATTAGTTTTCATAATTTGTAATTCTATTACCCAAATTAAAATAATAGACTTATTTGTACTGGGCGACAGTATCATTACTTGTTAATTTATTCTTGTACAATATTTCACCTTTTTCTATCTAATAAACCTAGAAAAGATCGGATGTGGCAGATACACAGACACGCAAATAATATAACTCTGTCCTGGATCTCATCTATACTAGTCTATACTAATATTATAAAGAGGAAAGCTTTTTATTTTTGTATATTAGTATTTTTGTATGTATGTAACAAATAAACTCAAGAACTACTGAACCGATTTTAAAAATTCTTTCACCATTAGAATGCTACATTATCCCTGAGTAACATAGGCTATATTTATTAATAGAAAAAATAAGGGATCCTTGCTAAAACTTCAGTAACGTGAACCAAGGTGTAAAATGTAAATAGAGGAAAGTAAAAAAATAAAAGCATCACAAATAAATTACTTGAGTACATAAAACAAAAAAAAAACAATTTTAATAAAAATGTATATGTTACAAAAAAAATAATAAACATAGGTTGGCAAGTATAAATTTAAACTTTAAAGAAAAAAAATACATACTTGTGCCCCTAAATACAGATAAAATTATAAATATGTAAATATCTAAATGTTTAATAGCCGCTGGTGTGAAATAAAATGGTTTGTTATGACAAACATTTTTTTTTATTTTTATATTTTACACTAGTAAATTGCCCTCGCTTCGCTTCAGATAAATTACGCCATACGCATAGAAAACTACCTGCCTTGTTTTAGGCCTGTGTTTTTCTCGTTCTGTGAATTAAAAATTACAATATTAATTTATATATTTTTTTTATTTATGGATAGATTGCGATGAAACATATTTTAGGTATTAACTGATGTTTTCTGCAATACATTAGTGAAAACCATAACGAAATCGGTTAAGCCGTTTCTGAGATTATCGGGAACAAACGCACAGGCAAACAAAGAAACAGAAATAAATTCTAACATATATTGTTTTGTGTTCGATTGCGCTAATAAAGGCCCCTAATAATACGAGTAGTATTTCTCACATATCGTTCATGTACAGAAAGCGATCTGTTATAATTTTATTATATATATAGATTTGTATCACAAACTTTATATATATCGAAGAATTCACTAAGATTTACCTTAACGCTTCTTTATATTCAAAAGTACTGCATTTAAAGTACAAAATGTGTCCAAAAAACGAATGTAATTTACATTAGGCCTCTTTTATTTCCAAAACTACGGAACTAAAAATAATTACAGATTACAGATTACACCAAAATGCACTCGTTCTGTTCCTGTTCGTTCGGGAAAATATCCATGCGAAACGAAATACACCTCTATATGAATTTACAACAGAACTCTATCAAACACAAAACCGAATCGAACGAATCGCGGTTTTACTGAATTCTGTACCAAGATGTGCATAACCCTTAAATAAACTAAAACCTTAAATAAACGCCTTATAAAATTACTCTACTACAAATTCCCGCGACGCCGCAATGCAACACCAAGGATCAACTCAAATAAACTATTCCCGCGCGATTGTCTGATCCCCTCATTGGCATTAAATCTATTTTTGATCTCCGACACTCGTCTCGATCATATCGTGTTTACGTTCGCTTTACTGTTCGGAAGATTATATTAGAATCTTTCATGATCCTAAGTAGCTATTTATGTAATAGTAAATTCAAGAGATGTGTTACCTGTATGATATGTATATTTACTCATCCGTATATACAAATTGGATGAGTATAAATGTGGAGGAGAGAGGGGTGAAAAATGAGATTCTATTTTCGGCGGATCTACTAGCAGGCAATTGCCGCGTATGTCTGGTTGAGCTTTCGATGTTTGATGATGCGTGTGACATTTCAAACTCGCAGTGCTTAATGTATGTTATAAAACTTTGCTTTGAAAATCTTCTGCGGGATTTCCTGGGATGAAAACTATGACTCATAATATAAGCGCCTCGTATACCAAGAGTTATTTTCACTATTTAATGCTTTTAGTGTGTGTAACATTTAAAGACAGATAGATAAAAAATTTAAAATTATATGTCGAAGCCTCTATATCTTTATTTCTATATATAGATAACAAAGTGCACCTATGTACGGACTACCTAAAATATTTAATTTACAGTTTTGGTCCATCTATAGTATTATTATTGACGTGGCCCCAACTTCGTTAGGGTTGAACAATTACAATTATGTTAATTTATAAATAATATATAGTCTATGAAATGTTTGAATTGCGCTGTGGTTCGGGAAATTACTTTGCACATATACACAGACCCACAAAATTCGCATTCTCTCTTTATAATATCAGTATAGATATAGAATCCAATTGATTGGATATCAATGTATGCCAGTAGTATATTTTGATGACGGAATATATGTACTAAAGTAATCTTAGCATTCAAAAACCTATGTAAACCAAATCTCATGGCAAAATATTGAATGAATGAAGGAATTTATTAATGGCTTAATGAATTGATTTATTTGTTCAAGCATATTTGATGTTATTATAAAGGACTCTAACATACTTTCCTGGTTACACCAGTGTACAAATATTTATCATTAACCATGCTACATTTATCGAATTTGCATTATCACTACATTAAACTGGAAATTACAATGTCAATATTTAATTAACACTTTAAGTATTGATTAATAGCACGAAAATATATTATATAGGAAAGAAAAAGTCAAATTGAAATGAATTTATCATTAAAAAACTCGTATATGTCATAATATTGTTTTATTGTAATAGTTCTAATACATCCTTTTTGTATTGTTTAATGCTTAAATTACAAAGATGCTCTGGCGAGTGATTGTAAACTCTTACAGCCATATATCATGCATTTGTTTTAATTAGCTTTAGCCCCATTTTTGTTATGAACAACTTATTTTTACGTCTATATCTATTCAATCCAATATCTGCATAAATCTTAAACAGATTTTTATTGTTTGCTGCAAATAAAATCATCTCATACATGTAAACACACGGCAATTATAAAATTTCAAGTGTTCTAAAATAAGGCTTGCAGCCATCTATTGGTCTTTAATTACATATGGTATTTATACATAGTTTTGAAAGCCTGAACATACAAGATCGTTTGAAAAAATATGGAGTTCTTCAAAAAAAAGTGTAAAAAGAGCTCTCCTGCAGTGCCCGCGTTGCAATGGTGATTCTTCCGATAGGCGTCGGTGACCACTTATCAAAAGGTGCCATGTTTGCTTATCGTCTCCCTTCTGGTATAAAAAAATATATATAAGTCACGTACAATACATTTACACGTTGATATACACCAATTAGAATACAATAACATTAATTAAATTATCAAATCAAAGTCACTTTGCGGTTAACACTCGTAGAGTCCACTCACCCTGATGATGCTCCGTTTCGGAGCGAAACACGTGTTGGTGACGGTATGTATGTTGATATATACTTTTATTTATCATAATTTAATTTAATAACGAAGTCACATTAAATTTAATAACGAAGTCACATTATTCCGGATAGACATAGGCTCTGTATAATTATATGGATATATAATTAATTGTTGACAAATTTTAATTTATTATTATTATCTTTGCTTTCTTTTGTTAGGAAGCTCTCGACGTGCTTTACTGCTAATAAATATGAGGAACCAGAAGTTTATTCGATGTTTGTAGTCGAATTTCTACCATTAGACGAACAATAGTGGTTATAAATGACAATACGTGTAGATGAAAGACGGCCTTTTTGCTGCGAACGCGCTCTTCTAAAACCCTTCTCTAAAATAAACGGAATTCGTATGTAATGTGAGAGGAGACTAAATTACAAGCTACAAATCAATGCGAAATGTTCTATTGGAAAACCCATAAAATTAATATAAACATTACATTGTAACATGCACACCGACAATGTTAAACCGACCGTTAAAACGCAGTAACTGAAATTGGTTTAACGGTTGCCACTCTGGTAAATTTCATTTCTCAAGTTGCAGTCGTAAATGTTTTTATTTTGATACATATATACGCTTGTAGCTATTACCAGAGTTTTTTTACTATTTATTTCTGCATATGGCCGGCTAGTTTTATAAGTTAACAGCCGGTTGTAATGCCGATTGGTTTGACATGAAGTGGTGATATGACTTCGTCATGTCGGTTGTGGACATTGGTAATACTAGAGACAATATCCGTGTGTTAAAAGCCATGAAGGAAGCGGTGGATCCACTGACTATACTGGCTCTGATTATCGGTTATGGTAGTACATCGTAACCTAATTTCTAATACTGTGACTTTACTTTCAATCTATCGTATTGCCTAAAAATCGCTTCAAAGCATTGTATTGTATTTACAAATTAATAGCGGCGTTCATGCATACTGTTATGTGTGGAATCAAGTTTAAATATATATTCTTGATGTATGGAATCCATCTCAGACGAATGCGTTTTAATCTTGACTGTTTTATTGAATACGATATTATATCTGATATATTCAGTTTTCTTTTTTAAAAATTCTTGTTTTCTTTATATTTCCTCTGAATTTCCATCGTAGTCGATGCAACTTACTTTGGATTCATACCAATTTCATTTTTCTAAAATTGCTCACACATGAATTTATTTATTATTAGATTCAATGTAATTGAATTTCATAAAATTGGGTGCATAATATTTGATTACATTTTGGAAGGCCAAGTGTATCTTATATAATGCGTTATGCGAAATTTTGTATTCAGTTATATGAGTTATGAAATTTGTAGTTTCAAAGCCAGGTCCAAGGCTCAATTAACTGTACTAAGTTGTGGGCTCGGTGAGAGTCGATATTTCATTTGATTCAGTACTGCCATGTTGTAAATATATAACTTTTCTTCAAAAGTATTCTCAAAGAAATATTGCTATAAATTGTATGACTATTACAAAGACAAGAGTTCTTGGACAAGAGTTTGAAATTTCAACAATCAATCAGGGTGCTTTGGAACCGTGTAAAAGTTCCTTATCTCTTCTTTTCCTGGACTCCTCATGGTAAGGAATTACTAAGTGCTTCGGTAATGTGATTTTTGAAAGCAAAAGTAACTTGTTGGCAAAAACATCATGTGAAAAGAAAATTCAATTTCCATAAAGGGGATGATTGTTTTAAGATGGATAGAGCCAGTGACGTTTCAAATTTGAAAGTCTTAAATAATGTCCTGTATAACTTTGACCTTAATGTTGCTGACAATCTTCGTAAGTCGGCTGTCATTATATATTAATTATTCATTAATTCATTCATTAATAAAATTTGAATTTCAATCGCTTATAAAATTTTGCACGTACTGGTGACCCCAATATATCCCGACCGCACTCTTCTTGTTACTTTAAATTGTTTTTCTTTTTGTAGCCATAATTCTACAGCGAAGTACTGCTTAAGTAGGTCACGGGTCAAGCTAAACCCATAACCGAGGCGTCACAGACGATCTATATTCTGTAGCAAACATTGATTTATAAATAAACGTTACAGCCGGAAATCGAACCTCGGACTCTTGGCACGCCTGCAGAACAACTGCTATCCAAGTAACAGTTTTAACAAACGAATGAACAAACGTCACGGAATTATTTTACACAATGAAATTGAGATAAAACCGTACATAATGATATACATATAACATACACAAGCGTTGAAATGGAATCAAGATCCAACGAAACGTTTTGCGATTTCATCGGATCGGTACATATAAATTAAGGTACAATGTCATCAGTGTGTTTATTTAGCGGAGTGCGATGCGAGATAACCGTATTTGGTTGCGGAGAAAACGCCGTACAGCATAAAACACGGAGTTTGTCTCACGACGATTATCGCAGGAATAGTCTGGAATCGAACAAGTCAACATGCTCACATTCAATTACGGTTTACTTAATTACGTTAAGTTGTCTCTTTTAAGGCAGTAAGTAGCTAACCACCATGGTGACATCTCGTGCTCGCTATTAACCATATTTCACCATTGTTACGTACACTTTCAATAGTTCTAAGGATTTATATCAAGTTTGTGTAAATCAGTTAAATATACTTAGTATTTGCTATAAAATCCGGACTCCTCATTTATAGGCTCAGAAACTAATAAATCATTCTACCATAACAGAACTAAAAAGGGGTTCACTCCAAACCGAAAAGGACAGTTAACATCAACACCATCACTTTTCACAGATATTATATGAAAACGTTTAACTGTATGGGGTGCATATGACAAATTTACAAAATGCATATCAATTATTTCATTTGCCATATCTGTCGTTAAACTATGTCGGAGGCTTTCTAGCGGCATAAAATT
>PDGT01000066.1:813500-827656 GCA_003671415.1 Megathymus violae | reverse complement strand
AGTTACAGAACGCACTTATAGCTATATTTTTCATTCAGGTTATCTAAAAAGAGTAGTAATAACATAGTGGGTAGATTGTTAGTCTCTCGTACAGCGAGTACGGGTTCGTATGCTGCATACACTTCAAATTTTAAAACTTATATACATATCAGAAATGATCCATCACTTGCTTTAGAGATAGAACATCGTGACGACACCTGGAAGGTTTTGCATAATTTCACAGAAGTGTGAAGTTTGTTAACTTGTCAAGTGGTAAACTGTACTTACCATACTTACCTTTCTCTTCCTCTTATCTTCGCTCCTCGTATTATGAGAGGAAATTGGAAGCCAGCACTGTGTTAATTATGGATTGCGTTAATGATTCATACATTCAAAACTGAACCTATCAGTTAAGAGTGGATGATCAAAATCGATTCAGCAATTCAAAGCATCGGATATTTCATAACACATTAGATTACCTCAACCGCCGCAACCGAACGCGGATGGAGTCGTTCTGTTTACAATAGTACTAATATTAATTTCCACGACACACTCCGTTTCTCGAGGGAGTGACGATTTACTCCTATTCTGGAATATCGAATTGTTTTCCTATGATTTATAGTTGCCGCGCCGCAACTCAGCCTGTCAAATTCAGTGGTAACCAAGAGTACGTTTAGTTAGAAGTGCCACTTTGGTCATAAGTGAACAGCGCCATCTAGTGGTACATATGACAGTTAGGTTAGAAAATCATTGTATAATTGGACGATTTGTGAAATTGTTTGTAATTGAGGAAAATTGTTTAATTGACCTCGACTGATATACTAATATCATCACGCTAATGGACTTAGATAGCTAATACCTACTAAAGTTAGTACACTATCGATTACAGTTACTTAATATTTATACTATCACGTCAATATCATCGAAATCGTAGGTCATCGTAGCGCGGATGTTGTCTATGACTTTGGATAAAACTCTAACATAAGATAATATTTAATTTCCTTCGTCCTCCGTCCTTCGACACCACTTTCAAATGTTTATCTATCAGACAATTGTTGAAGTTCTAAGAAACACGGTCGTGAGTATTTCAGATTTTTTTTGTGTAACCGGTCATCAAAAAGCAGAAGCGTCTTCTGAAGGTACGTGGTAACCGTCGGTTATGAAAGTCAGAAACGCCAAAGGGATCACCAGCGCATTGCCGACTAAATAGATGATTGTTGGGCTATATCCTCAATCGAGCTTAGATCTCTCTTTACGACGAGGTTTACTTTACAGGATGCCATAAAGAACGTTCAAGTTGGTAGGTATCCTTATGATTTCTATATTCGAAACAAATAAATGTAAGTGGAAAAATTAAAGCTACTTGTGAGTTGGAATTTGAATCTACCGTGCGGGAAACTGCTTACCAACTTATTTGCTATTGTATCGTTATAGAGCCAAGTTATTTTTAGTAAAAATATGTATTTACTGGCACCTAAGTATATTCAGTTTGTAAAATCAAGCAATTTACCTATTTTTAAAGCAAATCAAAAGTAATATCGTTGTTAGAGGAGGAATTTACGGACGAAGAGCAAATAGTAATGTTTTTATTTCTGTAATGGCTTAGTTTGAACAGAAGCAGTGTAGTGAATCTGGGTTGCGACACGTGGAACCGGTCCGAAGATCTTCTTCGTCTCCTAAAAGGGAATTTGCGAATTCCCTCAGTGCACTTCTTTTGCGATTTGGACCACGGCCTATGGCGACACATTGCTGATTATATCGGAGTGGGGATTGCTTATTCTTTTCCTTATAAAGATCAGCGGGGGGTACTCATAACAATATATTATACCTGATACTCATCATAACGGCATTAAGAATATTTATTTTACTTTTTACGTCATTTCATCTCTACTTATTTAAAACTCTGTAGAACTTCGTTAGGTTACGTGCGTGAAATAAAATTAATTTCCGTTTAACGCTATTAACACTACTAACTGGTCATATCTCGTACCGCCTCTGTCACGTCTGTTTACTTTAGGCCGAATTAATTGCTGACGTATTACATTTGATAGCTTATTCCCCGGTACTCACTATA
Organism: Megathymus violae; assembly: GCA_003671415.1. NCBI lineage: Eukaryota > Metazoa > Arthropoda > Insecta > Lepidoptera > Hesperiidae > Megathymus > Megathymus violae. The sequence goes on along the minus strand of PDGT01000066.1, from coordinate 825,603 downwards.
TATATATATAGTTTTTCGATTATTGTGTACCTTCGATTTTTCGGGAAGCTCACTAGGCGTAGAAGTATAGATTGAAGTAAAATAAAATTAAAAGTTTCAATTTTTAGTTTAACCTACACTAAAATCATAAATTCTATAAGTCTCACTCGACAGCGCAGCGCATGTATAGAGAAGCGCTTAATAAGTTCGTAATTAATTGGTGGCACAAGTCTCTCCCCGTGTTTGGGGCTCAGAACTATTTGCTGAGAGCATGAGGAAAGGCGGCTAATTAATGGCTGACACAAATGTTGGAACTGTTTCTGCCACTTAAATGCATCTGACATGACTTGACGACTACTGCCAAACGCAACAACTGGGCACGAAGGTGTGACGTGTCCGCAGCAAGGATGCACAAAAAACTCAAGCAAAAAATATGTAAAGCAACTCAGCAGCTTTCACCCATTTAGCTACTGAACGTGTCCGCAGCTGTTTAGCTCTGTTGATCTCGCGTGTGAGCGTTTCATGGACTTCGGTGTGCATGAAATGACTAACATAAAACAGATATATATTCAAAAACGAACACAATTTTATTTTGGTTTTCATCTTAACACACATTAGTATAAACGTCCAGTGAAATGTCGATTCTATGATTGGCTGAATCTTCCGAACAACCTTGCTTGTCCTGACAAATCCTTTTCGCTGTTGCGAAAGCTTCTTTCCCTCACGTGTATACATGTTCTATTTATATTTCGTGTTTGCGTGTCACGTTCGAATATAATTCGATCGATTCAGCGTAAATCATATGTTATTACGCTCGACACATCACTACTCTATGCGTTCTATATAGAGTTTTATTTAAGTGTTATTGTTTGGTGTAAGGGGTTCTATCCATCCTTGACTTCAAGCCAACGTCCCCTGCTCGCGGTGCATCCTGCCGAGTAACGAACGAGAAGGCAAACGGTCCATCCCGTTGAAGTTCATCTAGCTCTGTAACACCCAGTTTAATCCCGAAAGTATGGTATTGTGCCGCACTGGCTAGCTATCACCGTTCTAAAATTTACCGTAAATCGTTTTATACGTATTTCGGTCGCAGTAATAAAGCAAGCCTTTGATGTTACCGAAGTCTATGGGCGATGTTAATCACTTACCTTCTACTCGTTTCATAAAAAAAGATTAATGCGATTAATATAAAGAATATTTGTCCTAGTCTACCCGTTAGCGAATTCACTCCAACTATATATGAATTGTACATTTACAATCGTACGCGATTACGAACAGCATACTCGGGATTTACGGGATATTGGAAATAGCTCGCGATGGATCGCGTGTAATTCGAAATGCACTCACGCGTCGTGGTGATTTAGCTGTGGCCGATTATACGATATATTAAGATTTATAACTGACCTGCTTTTAGATTATGATTAAAATAGTACCTAAATATTTTTTTGTGATTTTGAAATCCATTCAAATAATTATTATTGCCGGTACTAGACATGGAATGTATGGATATCTATATCTATAGTAATAATACAATTCTAACTGATCGCTTTCTGTACAAGAACGATATGTGAGAAAAAACATTATTACGGGCCTTTATTAATGCAATAGAACGGAAAACAATAGTTATTCGAATTTTTTTTCTATTTTTTCTATATCTGTTTGTCTGTGCGTTTGTTCCCGCTACTCTCATAAACGGGTTAACCGATTTCTTTCTGGTTTTCACTAATGTATTGCAGTAAGCGTCACTTAATGCTTTAAGTTTATTTGATTGCAATCCCTCCTTAAATAAATAAAAAAGTTATAAATTAATATTGTAATTAGTAATTCACAGAACAAGAAAAACCCAGAAAAATGCAGACGTTATCTTTAAGCGTAAGGTAGTTTGTCCGAAGCGGAGCGAGGACATTTGCTAGTATGAAATAATAATAGAAACTGTGCATGAAATATCTTTAATATTTCAGTGATATTAATTGATTGTATCATCAACGTAGTTGACACATTGTATATTTGAACTTATTGTTTGTCTGTCAGTAATGGTACATGGGAAAAATACTTAAAATAATACTGATACGTAGCATATCTTTAACTGATTACAGATCGACATTTAGACTTTATATCAAACACATTTTTCTCCAGAAATTGAACCGATCCCGGGGAATTGAAGATAATAGAATAGGATCACCATCTTCATGTCCAGGTACAGTCTTTATACGCGATGATTATATTCCGATACGAGGCGAGGCGAGCTAAATCTACTCTCCGTGTTCCTAATCAAATCAATTTACAGAATACTTATCGTACAACCGATTTAAGGAAACTTCTTTTTTATAATAATATATCAATAAAAGGACGATTGAAGATTTATTGCATTACTAGCGGAATTCAACATTTTATCTATTCTAGGACAGGATATATTTAAATAGATAAAGGATATTATAGTATAAATGAGTATATTAATGAAAAGGATGTCTGGAAATAATAGTGTCGAAAAGTTGGAACCAATTCCGCACAGGTTTCAACTTTTGTAATTACCGTGTGTTGTTTAAAATATATTCTTTCGCCGTTTGTTCTCCTAAATGTTAAAGTACCTTTTCGAAACGGTGGTAGAAGCAAAAAATGACGTGCATAAGTGTATTTACAGAATAGTACATGATTAAATGATTTTGAATTTGAATTTGATCTACAGACCACATATGTAGGTATAATCCATGCTACACACTAAATGTTATTAAACAAAGTGAATATCATGATGATCCTAGGTAATTTTTATATGCATATTCATGATACGAGTATATAGTCTACGTCCACCCGGAATGATGTAACTTTCAAATGGTAATATAATTTTTCAAATAGGTGCTGTGGTTCCGCATATACACCGACTTAAAAATTCGCACTCTCTCTTTATAATATTAATATAGATTAGGTAACTATGGCCTAAAAATATAATTAGTTGAGATGATACTTTTTTCTATTCTTGTTTTTTTATTACAATGATTAAAAACTAGCTGTGTCTTGTGTGAGCTAGCTTTAGAATTTTTCCAAAATAAAAGTAGCCTAATTTACTCCTTATTACATCATATACTTACCAGTGAAAGTCCCGTCAAAATCGGTCTAGCCGTTTCGGAGATTAGCCGGAACAAACAGACAGACAGACAGACAAAAATTGTAAAAAATGTTATTTTGGTATATGTAACGTATATATACATTGATATGCATGTAGTAAAAACGGTTATATTAATATTACAAACAGACACTTCGATTTTATTTATTAGTGTAGATAAAAAAATTAGCAATGTTTCTTTAAATCGGACAAAGGATAAGCAGGCTATTTCGTTGCCTGAGTGCATATATATAAACATCTTATTAACTTTTAAAAATGAAATAAGCTAAACACCAATAATATTTGTTTATCAACATGTATGCGATCGTCCCTACCGCATTGTACGAGTGTTAACTGTGGAACAAACTTCTTTCGGTAGCCTTCCCGGACCACTGCGACATTGGGTTCTTCCAAAAGAGGTCTAAAAAGAGCGCTCTTTCAGAGATAGTGATGCATTGACGACGCCAGTGGTGTTCAGAAGCGAAGGTGACTATTTACATTAGACAGCCGTCTGCGTTTTCGTTAATTCCTAAAACTATCAAATCAAGAGGTAACCATCTCGTTTGAAATTTTCGTGTAAACGAAACAGCTGGCTGATATACGATGCCATTAAAAGCCCACGATAGAAGCAAAGCCTGCCAGTACAAGTTGCTTTGTTATTACAGCTTTACAATAAGATAATTTATTTGCTTACTTAAAATATTTTCGAGTGGGCGAGCCCCGTGGCTTCATTTGCATAGAAATTTCAATACATTTAAGTACTCCTTCAAATATCGTTTATCATAGCTATCTTTAATTGATCTATGATGTTTATTTATTAGTAGAACGCCAAAATAATTATATACTATAACAAATACAGAGTTCAAAAGAGTCAAAAAATTCAACTAAATATTAATACGGCGATCGGCATAAGCGGTATGCATATTAGTAGCGACTAAATATAACTAATACATTAATTGACATTTTGATTTTTAGAGGCTACTATGAACTCGCGCAAAAGTCTACTAAAGGACGCAATCGGCTGAGATTCGAATAAATCGTAAAGCGCTGAAACCTTGATCCCCTGAAATATTTTTAAAACCTTAGATGAGGCGTGTTACTTGATTAAATAAATAACTTTAGCGTAGTCTTACTACTGGTGTAAGGATTCTGCAGTGGCTGTAACTGCAATTATAAGTTTAAATTAGAAAAATTAGACGATTCTCCAGTGACCGTGCCTGCCGAGCGAGGGGTCCCGGGCTCGATTCCCGGTCGGGGCAGACATTCATGTGACGGAATGTTCGTTTACGGACCATGGGTGTTTATAATGTCATATTTGTGTGGGTCCATTCCACCCGCAACACGGGGAATCCTAGTGCGGGGGTGTGAGTGTGTAGACGTTTATTTATTTCTTAATCTAATATATCGGGTTTTTACAAGATCGCAGTGTAATGGTGGTCGTATTCCAGTCGAACCGTGCGATAGTTTTACTCGAACTACTGATTCCATCCCATACATCACCTTCCTATGTCCCTTAACGATACCATTATTTTTCCATTAGGGTCAAATCTGATCTATATCGTAAAATTTCGTAGTATAAATTCAAGGCATTTGTCGATTGTTACTCAGTTTAATGAATTTCTATATTGTTTACGATTAGCTACGTATAGCTCCCTCCGTGTGTTGTGGGTATTTAATATTAGGGTTGTTATGGATATGAAATTTCAGATTCACATTGTTCCGGCCGGACAAATGCTAATTATCAAGTGTATATGTATAATGATTAATTGGTGAACCCGAACAGAGTCGGGGCAGGCCGCTAGTTCGCTATAAATTTATCGGTTATTAATAATAATGTACAAAATTGCGATTGTTATATTTATATAATAACGCAAAATATAAATAGATCGAACTTAACATTAACATTGTTAAGATTCTTGTAATTTAAACGAAGCGATAAAATAGAATTTGTACATTGTAATTACATAAGCTGTGTTTACACAACTGAGCCAAGAGGCGGATCGGAGAATTTCACTGCCGGTAATAATGGCACAACTAAAGGTAGTTCAGTGGATTGAAAGCAGATTGCTTGGCGGTACGGGGTTCTAATGAGAAAAGAACATGGACAATTTGAATCATTTAACTTTGATATCAACACACGTTGGATTTGTGGGTGGTATGTGAAAGAAAACACATTACTCTCTTTTCATACAATCAGGTCTTTTAATTCTTTTTCCAACAGTACGGCTGACACATTCGGCCGTTAGACCGTTAACAAGCGACAACTATTACCCATTTCATTTTTCGAATACCCTCGGATATTTTTAATATTTTTATGAAACATTATTGCCAACAGCAAAATACATTTCCTAATTGTACTATTGCTGACACATGAATATACACAAATGAGATGTGACATACAGTCAAGACCTGAGAACACATAAATATTTGGATATCAGCGTGGTTCGAACTCAGAATTGTCTTTCACCGGGCGGGTCTCTGACAACTGACATAGATGGTTGATTATTCATTCTGCATGTAATTTATTTTTTAAATCACATGCGTGTAAAAAGTTTATGATCAGTTGCATGGTACCCGTAATTAACCCTTGATTAACCCTATTTGACCACTAATTGAGTAATTCTGGTCCTTTCGGATAGATTAAAAGAACTTTTTCCGTACATCTTACGCTCTGGGTCTTTCGAGTTTAAGTTTTAAGTAGCCAATCGAACGTTTTTGCACTATGGTCCTTCGAGCTGATTTGCAACTAACAACGTAGCTTGATAAAGCTAAGCTGATAAGCAACCTTTATTTACTACGTTTTCTTTACCAAACATACTTCATTTTTCGATAGCAAGTAACTTGACAAACTATAAATATATATCGGATTTAAACTCGGATCATTAAAGAAGAGGACTGAATTTTATACGACTGTACCATTATCGTTTCTACTTCTGTGTTTAACGGGTAATACAATGTCGATATTAGACAGCCAGTTACTTTGTAAACAGTCATTATTTCAACTTTGTAACGACACTTAACAAGTGCAGTGTATTACCTATAAAATATGTCTAAAATTTCATCTAATTTAGTACTTTATTAACTTGGCAAGCGCCTATTAGCCATTACAGAGTTTTGCGGTAATAACGGCATAATATAAAAATGTCATCCTTACTTCGACTTCGAGCTTTGATTTAAATGAAAATTTAATGAACAGCGTAAAACTGAAATCATTATTTGACGGCATAAATTTTATTTTAATGTTCTCTTCGAAATCCAAGATGGCGGCCGTGACATAGATATACGAATGGGTTCGTCGGTTCGTTATATATTTTCTCATAAATATGTCAATATCCATCAATCAAACAGCCGAATGACTGTAAGTGGTCAACGCTATTTATATTTGTGACATAAATGTAACATTATTGCAATGGATATTGAGTTAGTCGACACTGAATGATGACAACGGAGATGGAGGTCGCCGGTGTCATAGTACTGGAAATTGCAGCTACCTCATCATCGACTGCATAATTTGGCTGGCAACAGTCAAACTGAAGACGCGAATTAGGCCACTGATATTTTGATAATAATAATAAACTTTATTGATCATATTTAAGGTTACATATTTATAATAATAGTAATTGTATGCGGGTATATGCACCCGCATATAAGTGTATATGTGTGTGCCGTGCCTATTTTAGAATATGTATGTGTGTCATACGTGTTTCGTACGCAGTGTTGGAGCACCAGTAATGCGGGTCTTCTACACCGTTTTCGGTCGGCGACGCGTCGGCGATGCTCTCGGTTTTACTGACGTCGAATTGGTTGTTGACAGTTGAATAAGAACCGAAACGGCACAATTTTTTTTAGTTCAATACTGTTTACATAAGTTACACGTTATCATAATCATTATTTGTATACATTGTTTTCGCAGCGTATTATTTCAACATAACTTCTTTGTTGTATTTTCTTCACTGTAAAAATAAATAAACATTATTAATCTTGGTTAATATTGAGTGTATTTTAAATTGTCAACAGGAAACTATTTATTGTATATTATCACACACCGCTCATGAGTTTTCGAAGGATCCCGTAAGGCGTTAACATTTAAAATTTGTTAATGAAGATTTATTACTACATATGTGTCGTTTTATATGCTAACTGTGTCCAAAATAAAATAAAAAAGGTTTTGGCTAATGTACCGTATTTGTTCTATTCCAGGCGGTGGACTATTTAAAAAAACGTACGCCTGCGCGCGCCGCGCTCATGATCGCTGCCGTTTGGCTCATGAGCGCGCTGGTTTGCATCCCGCCGCTCCTCGGCTGGCGTGTGACGCGACCGCCCGAACAGTTCCCGCAGTGCAAGGTATTTACATACGTCAACTGTACCGTATCTCTCTGCGTATGTAATGTATTCCCTCGACCCCATGTAATCTTGATACTTGGAGGTCGACAAGATATGGACACGGAAGGAAAAAATTGTCGGCGTCAATATTTTACATTATCAGCTTGATTCTCTAGTATGTTACCTGGTTGAGCCATCATAAGAAAAATCTTTGAATATTACTGTCCACCTGAATCACCTCAAAACTTATAATATCCTGGTATACTCGTAATGCGTCATTGTTGCATGCTACAGAAGTTAGTTTCACAATAACAGAATAAGGAAACTATGTAAGGTAAGGTAAAATAAATACCTTAAATACTTTCAAGAAGCGTTTATGTGCAACTTAAATAAGCAACTTAAAATTAGCAACTTAAAATGTGCAACTTAAATACTTTCTGTGCAGACAATGAAACAGTTCATTTTCCTGAAGATCCAAGTAGTGAACCTTCTGTACCTAAGTACTATTTTCTACTCTGTGATAACATACATCTTACAATGAAAAAGTTATATTAATGGATCAATGATTGACCACGTAACTTGTTAAACGTAGTCAAGGATTGATTTTAGAAAGCGAGTAGAGAAGAAAAGGGGAAACGCTCGAAAATAAATTGAAAAGTTGGTTTAAAATTAATGACCTGCAATTTAGATGGTTTTATCGGAAAAGGCGATCTTTTACGTAAAGCAGGGAGAACGCTTTGATTCGTTAAAATATTACGACGTGGCTTGGTTTTGCGGGAAGAAAAGTAGGAATTGTTTTTTGTAGAAAATTTAGTACTAGCGGGAATGAACTGAATTCTTGCTCGTTTTATATTGCCTCAATTTAACTGTATGTGTGGATGTAAGTTACAATAGGTATAAACAAAATTGAATATTCAATTTTGCATTTGCTTACAACCAGATTTCTTAAGAGTGTCGTATTTATTTGCATTGGGGGAATTGCGAACATTTTAACTACGATATGGGTACTCACGTTGTGTTTTGCGTGCTGATATTTTGACTCTGATGGACATCGTGGTCACGGCTAAACTGCGGCGGCGAAGAGACGCTTCTTCTGTTAAGATTTATTATCATGGTTACAGTGATTCTATGTAGATCTCAATTAAAGATACTAACATCTCCAAATATTGTGAACTAAGTAATAATTTTATTAAGTCATCTTGGCTACAAAAAAACCTTCATCTTAAAAGAGTCCTTTAAAATATCTCAGGTCGCTTCATTGACTAAAAATAATATTTTCAAACAAATGGTAAAAGCACTTAACCATTTTTCATACAACCAAATCAAAATCGGTCCACCCGCTTTCGAGCTACGATGATGTATGTGTCATATGCATGTGCCTGTTTTTTATAGTGCCGCTGTTTGCTGTTTTTGTAATAGACTAGTTTAGGTTTATACAATACAGTGTAAAGAAATAATAAAAACAAATAATACTAATCTACTTTTAAAATTAAATACAAATAAAGTTTTTGATCAGCAAAGGACAATTCAAAATCTATATATATATATATAATAAACTTGTAACTGATCGCTTTCTGTACATGACGGATATATGAGAAAAACTATTATTAGGTTCATTTAATAACGCAATAAAACCCAAAACAATAATTTTCAGAATTCTTGTCTGTGCATTTCCGCGAGCTAATCTTACAAACGGCTTAACCGATTCCGTTACGGTTTTCACAGATGTACTGTAGTAAGCATTAGTTAGTACTTACTTACTTTATAATTATTATATTTCAAATTGATAGATCGAGAAAAACCCAGTTCTCAAATGAAGCAGGTGCAAACTATAAGGCATAGTTTCTCTGAAGCGAAGCGAGGCTAGTTGGCTAGTTTAAAAATAAATTTATAGATAATATATCAGTCACTGTTATCTCATCGTAAGTTTACTCCATCTCTTGTTATTTTCTCCTAGCGTCGCAATGATTTATACGAATTCTTCTCTCTGCGTTCCTAAGTTAAGTATAATGTGTGAAGTTTAGAAATACGTTTATTACCAAAGATCTGAATAATTTGGGGACATTAGCTTAGTTGATAGTAACTCGCACGAGAGGCACGGATACGATTCGTAGTAAGGGCAAATATTTTCCATTTATGTTACCGCCGAATGGGGTCAGTTACTGTAAGTTGGGTTTTTGTTATGTACAGATAACCAGAAGGTAATAAGGTAATTTTACCTCATAGGTCCTCGTTAGTTGTATTAACCAAATTGTTAATTTCAACATCAAACAATATAGTGACGTAACACGATGTGTGTTGATGTATGTTAATTAACTATATTTATTCATAAAAAAAACCATTTAAACTAAATTGTTAGAATGCATTGATATCAACATTTCATTATAGTGCATAATAATACGTACCTACCTGTTTTATGCATTAGTATCAAATCGCCCTCGCTTCGCATCGGAAAAACTAACTTACTCTTAGAAATAGCATCAGCATTGTTATGAGGACTGGGTTTCTCGTTGTATGAATCAGAAATACATACATATATTAATTCATAACTTTTTTATTTATGGACGGATTGAAATGAAATGAACTTTAAATATTAAATGACGCTTACTGCAATACATTAGTGAAAACGTAACGGAATCCGATAAGCCGTTTCTGAGATTAGCGCGAACAAATGCACAGACAAACAGACATACTAACAAACAGACAAAAATTAGCCCCAATAGTAGTTTATCTTATAAATCCTTAATCTACAGAAAGCGATGAGTTAGAATTTTATTATATTTATTGATTTTCCCAATTTAACCATTTTAAAATGTTTCTTTAATATTTTTCAAGCTACGTTTATATAAAAAATAACCTTAATAACGATGTTTTTAATTTTAAACGAAACATTTTTTTATTTTATCGTTTAAACTTAATCTCTAGAGTCTGAATCTTTCATTAAGTGTTAAAATTTTTCCATTAAAGAGATCTGTAAAAATTTTTTTGGCTTATAATATTTATAACTATTTAAGGTAACGGTTATAATTTGAACTAATTATGGTTAAAAATAAATTATATAATTATGGTTGCTATGGTTGCTATGTCGCTAACTACGAGTTCCTTCATTAAATGTTCAAAAAATAAAAATGTACAGATTAGGCCCCGTTATAATTTTATTATGAGCATAAACCATAAAACCGATAAATAAATTTCATTGGCCCATCACTATGATACTTCGAAGCGAAATTACGAAATTCCGGTAACTTGCAAGCTTACAAATTAAGTTACGTGTGCTCGTATTATGACTTTTGTGCCCTTCACATATTAGATATAGTTTAAGAAATTGAAATTGAAATAACATTTATTCAATGTTGCCTTTTACGAACATTTCTCGACCGTCAAACTACGCCATCGCTTCAACAAATCCCTTCCGTGAGGGTCCCGGAAGAAGAAGCGGCAAGAAATTTCAGGGAGTTTTTTTTTCCTACTACCTGTTACAGAACGCACTTATGGCTTTATATTAAACTCATATCCGGGCAGTCTTACCCTTAAAGTAATCATCTACTTACATACTGTTTCTGAATAAGAATATTTTTAAAGCGAGTTTTTAATATACAGTATGGCATTTCTATCAAATCTAATGGAATTTTATTAAATATTTATATTATGTTAATATCTACACATCTATACAGATGTTTGCACACACATATTTATATCTAAACACACAAGTATATGATTATAACTAATAAATAAACCAATGTACATGAGTACGATTTAAAAAGCTAAAATAGGTTTTTACTAATAAACTACCATTAAGTCCATTTATATAATTGGTTATTATACCAGTTTATTTACCTAATAGTAAGTATTAAGGAGCGCTCTCCTAGCTTAAGAAAATTCCTTGGGATCACATCCATTTCCCGGGATGAAAAGTGTGTTACGTCGTGACTCGTCGTATCAGTTACAAAGGCTAAAACCCATCTAAATTTGTTTGACGGTTTAGTGCTATAGGTACAGACAGACAGACAAAACCGAAAAAAAAAATTATTACGCATTATCGATACAAGTGTACCTACATAAAAAAAACCCTTAAAATAATCAATGCAGACCTTTGAGCACGTTGCATTATTGTTATTAGGATAGATTTTGTTATGTTACATCTATTTGATTCTTAGGAAAATCATGATCGTAATGCCAAAGTGCCATAACAAACTGCCCACCGCAATTAGAAATGATAAGCTGAATATTGCTCAGTTTAAGCAACAAATCTGTGACATGTTTAATAAATGTATAATATTGTAGATATGATTAATTGCTTGTATTAAAAGAATCTCATGACTTAATTGCGTACGCCAATTAGGCACGACTCAGAGGAATTAAATTTCATTTAATAATCAACATATCATGTACCTAAATTCAGCAAATGAAGTACATTTGAATTTGAAAGAAAGAAAGAAAGAAATACATTTATTTGCAACTTATACTGCACACATAAATAACAGCTCAAACAAAAGTTAATATATATATATATATATATATATATATTGAAAAAATAAATAAAAAAAAGGAACATAAAAAATATAAAACAAAATTAAAATTTAAAAATTGTGCTGCAGCAAAAAGCCGCAAATAGGAGCGCACTCAGCGTGTGCCGTGGCCGGTGACCCGACCGCGGCGCTGATGTTTCAGTACGCCCCCGGCTTCTAGGTAGCTCGGTCG